>NW_020769645.1:107393-145504 GCF_900518735.1 Pseudonaja textilis
CACGGCTGCAACAGCTGCTAGGGCTTCCTTGTCTATTTGGCTGTAATTTCGCTCCGTGGCCGAGAGCGTCCTGGAGAAAAAGGCGATGGGGGCCTCGGCGCCATTGGCGAGTCGGTGACTAAGGACCGTCCCAATTCCAAAAGGGGATGCGTCTGCTGCCAGTACTAAAGGAAGGTTGGGGTCGAATTGGATGAGCACTGCCTCTGACGTAAGTAGTGATTTGACAGCGTTAAACGCCTGGTCTTCTTTGTGCCCCCAGTGCCACGGTGACTTTTTGTCTAGTAATCTGTGTAGGGGTTCGGCTACTGAGGCTTTATGGGGTAAAAAGGATGCATAAAAGTTTAGGAGCCCCAAGAAAGCTTGTAGCTCCGTTTTGGAGGTCGGTGTGGGAGCTTCGTGGATCGCCCTGACCTTGGACTCCAGGGGGTGAATGCCAGAGGCGTCAATTTTATAACCCAGAAAGTCCACCTGTCTAGTGGCAATGGCGCATTTTTCTTTCTTTAACTTGAGGCCATGCTGTCTGAACCTCTCTAACACTGCTCGCACTCTCTGGAAGAGTTGGGGTCTGTCCCTGGCCGAGACTAAGATGTCGTCGAAGTAGGGTACTACACCAGGGAGGCCCTGTAAAATCCGCTCCATGAGGGATTGAAAAATACCCGGGGCAACACTTACGCCAAATTGGAGACGCTTGCATCGGAAGGCACCCCTGTGAGTGACGATGGTCTGAAGTTCCGCTGTTTGGTTATCAACAGGGAACTGTTGATATGCTTGAGACATGTCCAATTTAGCAAAAATACTGCCCGGTTCGAATGTGTGCAATAAGTGCTGAATGACGGGCACGGGGTAGGCGCTAACTTGTAAATATTTATTGATTGTTGTCTTGTAGTCCAAGCAAATTCTCAGGCTACCATCTTTTTTGAGGGGTGTGACAATGGGCGTCTCCCACTTGGCGAAATCTGTTGGCTCAATGATCCCTTGTTTTAGTAGTTTATCCAATTCAGCGTCTAGTTTTGATCGAATAGCAAATGGAACTCTACGCGGTTTTAATCTGATTGGGACTGCCTGGGGGTCAACGGTGAACGAGATGGGGGTTCCATTATAACACCCCAGCTCCTCGCTGAACACATCTGCGTAGTCAGCGAATAAGGAGTCAGTGTCTGAGGTTGAGAAAGCATGGACTCCTGTTAACCCTAGGCCGAGGTGGGGAAACCAATCGAGCCCCAATAAGGTGGGTAGATTGCCGTTAACTACCACTAGAGGTAGGTGGCCTTTAAAAGCTCTAAAACTGACAAAGAACTTGCCTCTGCCGATCACGGGAATGGCCTTTCCCTGGTAGTCCTTCAGACCGAACTGGCATCTCTGAAGCCGGGTAGTAGATAGGCTGGGGTGGAGTCTCTTGAGGGTGTTCCACGAGATTATTGAGAGCGCTGACCCTGTGTCCACCTCCATGTGGCACGGTTTACCTTCTAGGGAAATGGAGAGAGAAATTTTACTAACAGTGTGGCAAGTACGCCTGGCAAGGCGGTGCGTGCGACAGTTTAATACTTGCCTCTGTGGTCCCGAGTGCGAGGACGGGGGTCTGTGTGCAGCGCTTTGGGGGGCTTGGCAGACTCTCGCAATGTGCCCCCTCTTATGGCAGTTGTTGCAAACGGCTCCTTTAAACTTGCAGGTGGCCCTTTGATGTGATCCCCCACAGGCTAGGCACAGGGTGATGTGCTTGGGTGGACCGGTGTATTCTTGTTTGGCCCCTACCTGCGACCGTCTGTCATTGGTGAGGCGATGGACATCGTTCTCATCATTGTGGGCTTCCTCCGCTTCCACCTCTTCGGAATGGACTGGGAACGATGCTAGCTTGGCACTTGGGCCCTGAATTTCGGTGGCTGAGTTCGTTGCTAGCTCGGCTGCTAGGGCCTCCTCTACCGCTTGCACAAGGTTGAGGTCTTTTTTGGCTAGCAGTCGCCTCTGTAGGTTGAGATCCTTGACCCCACAAACTAATTGATCGAGGAGCATGTCCTCCAGGTATGTTCCAAACCCGCAGTGCAGGGCTGCTGTTCTGAGGGCGGCCATATATTGATTGATGGTCTCCTTACTTGATTGCTTCCTCATACGGAACGTGAACCTCCTGGCGATTTGTGAAGGCCTGGGAGCGTAGTGGTTAGTGAGGATCTCAAGCAACTCGGACCACGGAACGTTTTTCAATTCTCTCGGCGCTACGAGTGCTGCGGCGGTATCGTAAACGGTGGCTCCGCAGTAGATTAGGAAATAGGATTTTTTCCGATGCTCTCCCGCATCCGCCAGGCCGACCGCATCGATGTAATGATTGAAACGGTTCTTATACGATTCCCACTTCTCTTCGTCTGGTTTAAACGCTGGGAATACTGGGTTGGAACTCATGGTGTTGGAACGGCTGGGCTACCTGCGGAAAAATCTCTCTGGGACTACGAGCGCTCGTGAGTTACTAGTGATATCAGCTCTGGAGAGGTTTTTGCTAACCTCTCTTTCTCTCTCTGGGTTACCACGTTGGCTGCCAGCCGTTGGAGGTGTCTGGATTCGCGCCAAAAAAAGTGGGCGTTAGTGACTCTCTACAGCGCTGTGCTGTGATTCCTACTGGTTCGAAATTCAAATGACACCCGTTTGAATTTCGCGCCAAATGCAGAGCGGCTGCGGCTCGCAGCGCTTCACTTTCCCCGTAGCGGGGCTAACAAGTGGCTACAGACGCTTCTAACTTTTTGACTCAGACCGCTTTCTCTGGCTGCGGATCTGCGTTTGCTCTTTTTGATCGCTCGTTTAGTTAGCTGACCGCTCTCTCTGGCTGCGGATCAGCGTTCCCCTTATCGCCAGCCGATCGCTCTCTCTGGGCTGCGGATCGGTGGCTAGTGACTCAGCGGTGGCAAGGTGCATCTGGTAGCCATCCCACCTTCGTCGCCAGTGTTAAGTTTGAGCAATGAGAGGCTGAACCAGAGCATGAGTGCAACAGTACTTTATTTTACAAATAAAGGGCTGACCGTGCTTGCCAAGCCTGGAACTGGCTCGCAGCAATCAGCAACCAGTTGGACCCCGCAGCCTGCTTTTATAGCTGGCTGCTGGGGAGAACCAACCAATGGGAATGGGGGAATATCGCCCACACAAAGTGAGTGGACCTGAGTGAGAACTCCTTGAGTCCTCAGGACATAACAAATCAAAATATTGTTTGTGAAGCAAATGGTCAACACTGAGGGTAAGCTATTAATATATGAAAATAAGAGCAAACTCTACTCCCTTCTAGTACTGATGATGTTACCTAGTTTGGTAATGAAATATCTGAATCTATGGTTCATATTGCTTTAATCAGTATTTGTTAAGGAAACCACAACTGATTTATTTAATTGCACCAAACTCTAAATAAATCAGGAATGGAAAATCCTAAGCTATAGTGTAGACTCATGCTTCTCAACTTTGGCAATTTTAAGGTGCATGGACTTCAATTCCCAGAATTCTCAAGGTAGCATGTAGTTCACCCATCTTGAACTTGCCAAGACTGAAAAATGCTGATCTTCAGAGAAGGATTTTTCCATTCCTCTTTTACTGGTTCTTACTTATTTATAGGAAATCATAACGTAAAATCCTCACTTCCAACCCATTCCCTCACAAACCTGATTTCCAGCTCCATTCTCCTCCATGCAGGGCAACCAAAGAACACTATGTGACTATCAGTTTAAAAAACGTTCAATCAGACCTTCCCAAAAAGAAGTTGGACCTTCTTTTTTGGAAGAGCTTCTTTTTTTGAAAAATTTCATTTTTTGAAACGGGGTGGAAATGAGACTTTGCATTATAATGCAAAATCCTCCCTTCTACTCCATCCAAGAGAAAAGATAATGCCATATCCTCATTTCTACCCCATTTCAAAATAATGATAATGCAAAATCCATTCCAGAACACATATCAATCCCTCACTAATTCGCTTTCCAGCACTCTTCTCCTCCATGCAGGGCAACAAAAAAAGACCCTGTGACTACCAGTTCAATCAGACTTCTAACGTCTCCAGGGAATAAAGTTCTAAGTTCTGACTGAACTGACTGATTAGTCTCCCAGCTGCTGGGGCTGCTGGTCCATTTGCAAGGACAAAGTTGAAACCGTTTCACATTTAATATGTAAATGTAGCAAAATTGTACAAACTGATTACAAAGCTAGACACGACTAAGTTGCTAAATTAATCAACTTTTCATTATGTAAAAATTACGACTTACCTGTATTTGAAAAATCATGGGAACATAAACTGAAAAAAGATATTAAAAATGAGAAGGTGAAGATCTTGTGGGACTTTGGAATATAGAAAGATCGCTATTTGGAACACAACATGCCAAATATTGCAGTTGTCGAAAACTGTAAAGTACAATTTATTGATATTTCAGTAGTAGGAGATGCCAGAATCCAAGAAGACCTAAAATAAAACATGAAATATTACAACCTGGCCATCGAAACTATGCAATTAGGAATGAAACATGTAACAATGCTACCCATTGTCATTGGGGCACTTGGCACCATGTTCAAGAATTTTACAAAATGCATCAAGGAATTCCAGCTTCCTGCACTATCACCAGCGGAATTGCAAAAAACTGCTATTCAGAACATCGATCATCTTTAAAAGGTACTTAGTTGATACCTGGGATGGTGGAAGCAACCCGTATCAACCATTAGCAATAGTCAATGTTATTTGTGATGCATTTTTGAATGTTTAATTGACTGAATTTCATGATTAATGAATAAAGCATATTTATTTATTTAATTTATATTGCTGTCTATTCGCCCATGGTGACTCGAAGCAGCTTACACAGTGTAAAACCATATTTAAAATAAAAATAAAAAACAATAAAATGTAACAAAAAGAATCAAATAAATTAATAAAGTACAATAGAACAAAATCTGGAAAAAATAAAATAGATAAAAAATCATAATCATAATTGGAATTGGAATTGGAATTAAGCTAAAATGTAGGGGAGGCTGGTTTTTTTATATTGATGAGTGTGGTATTTTTTTTACTTCTTAAATATATTGTCTTGTTATAAAAAGCAAATATTCAGTTATGTTACAGCAGCCACATTGGCATCAATCCAGTAGTAATTATAAAAAATTAACCCTGGGATAATTTACATAATTTAAAATTTTAAAGATAAGGGGAAAATAATGTCAATATGAACTATGGTTTCTGGAATGCTAACGAATAAAGGGTTGTATAATTTGTACATTTAAAGCTAAATGTGGCTTGGTTGACAATTGCGAAATGGATGATCTTAATTTATAATGCAATAAATGTTTTTTATCTTAAGTTCAATCCTTAACACCAAGATCTTCACTGAAGTTTTATTTATTGTTGTTTACAAATGGCAGAGAGAAAATAAAGAAAAAGGAAGAAAAATAAAAATAAATGTATTTGTAAAAGTAAATTACTATTTGGTTGGTAATGTCCCCTTTATTTACTTCTCAAATTTTTATAACACACCTCCTCATGTAGTGATTCTGAGCTCTGTTCATAATACAAGAGACCATATTGGAAGTGCTTGACTATGACCACAATTGAGCCCAAAATCTATGTTGTGAAGCAAGATAGTTTTAAGTGAGATTTGCCTAATTTTACAACCTTTCTTGCCACAACTGTTAAATGAATTGCTGCAGTTGTTAAGTAAGGAACTTCAGTTTTTAAGTCAATTTGGTTTTCCCATTGACTTTGCTTGTCAGAAGGTCCCAAAGATGATCACATGGCCCCAGGACACAGCATCATAAATATGAACCAGCTGCCAAGCATCCAAATTTCAATTGCATGACCATTGGGATTCTGCAATAGTCATAATGTGAAAAACAACCATCAGTTACTTTCTTCAGTGCCTTTGTAACTTTGAATAGTTACCAGTTCAAAAGTTACCAACGATTTTAACTAAGGATTAGCTATATACAACACAAATAGTTCTCAATGTACAACCACAATTTAGCCCAACAGGGCTAAATATGGAAATGCATGGTTGGATGATTCTAGGAATTGAGTCATTTGCTTGGGTAATCCCAAGCAGCCATGGTGAGCATAATTGTCATAATTGGTGGAACTTTCATTATCCTTTAGAGTTTCTTTACATATAAGGCATGTGCCGGAATCTTGTGGTTCATTGGTGGGGATTTCTTTCTCTTTGGGTTGTTGTTTGGCATTGAATTTTTTTCCTGGCATGGAAGGTTTCTTGAGATGGTACGTTGATAAAATTGTTCAGTCAAACAAGATATTTGGGTAACCAATATAGCCAATATCACACTAATTAATAAAATACAATAATCAACCATTTCAAATAATTTCACTAAGCAACAATCAGCCTAATCAATTAGTTATACTAATCATTAATCACACTCATCAAATTCATTAAATCACTAATTTTACTAATCAATTAAATTACATAAATTTACACTGATCAGTAATCACATTATTTGCACTAAACATTCTAACCACACTAATCAATCAAACAATGTCAATTAATCAATTGATAAATTAATTATTTTATAGAAATTGTTTTAGAGACATCATTATCTAATCATTGGTGTTAGATCTGGGAGGATGGTTCAAGAACGGAGGCAAGACTCAGATAGCAACAACAGCTCTTTATTATTGACTTCAGATCTGAGCAACTAATCCCAGCCGCAGCAGCCCCTTATATAGGGCTGGCTGTGGCTAGGCAGCCAATGAAGGCGATTTGAGTTTGCCACTCTTGGCAGGGCCAATAGCAGCAGCCCGTTTACTGGCCAATCGCATCAGTCTATGGCGACCAATCACGATCGGCTATCAGCAGGCCAATCAGAGTTGCAGGCTTTTGAGCCTGCTAGTCCTGAACACCCCTCCCTCTCCGTTCCGTTTAAGGGGTGGAGTAATATAGTCTCGCAGGTAGGCAGGTTTTCGCACCTGTCTACCTGACTTACGCACTTCCAAATGTCCATGTTCAAATTCGGGTTCAGATGGACTGCTTGCTGGATCAAACAGGAACGGTGAACCAGTGCCATGGTCAGGGCTCTCCTCTGGTGCCCCCGGGGTGATGGAGTCCTCAGCTTCATTGCTACTGCCATGGCTCCCCGGGCTCTCTGAACCTCCTGGCTGCTGTTTCTTGGCAAAGCGTTCATCTGCCCAGGCTCAGCTACAGCTGGTGAGTGTTGCAAACTATGGTGTGGTGCTCTCAGTGTTAGTTCAGAATAAACAGGTGTTGGTTCTAATTCTGAGTTCACGGCTTCCCCTCCCCCCTGATGTCAAAGTTAGGGTCGGGGTGGAAGTTGTGGTCAGTCTGGAGCGTAGCTGATCAATATGGCATTTCCACGCTCTGCCATCAGTGGTGAGTAGATGGTAGGAGTGGTGACCCATAACTTGAGTTACTTGAGCAGGAATCCAGAAGGGATCCCCAGAAATTTTTTTTGCGAATACAAGGCACGGTGCTTGCTGCTGGAACCCAGGGGCTTTTCCGGGGTGTAGGCAGGGTGCAAGCGGTCTAGAGGCGATCTGAGTTTACTGGCCATCAGGAGTTCAGCTGGGCTCTTGTTGGTCATGCTGTTTGGTGTGATGTGTTGCAGGAGCAGCATTCTAGTGACTTTGTCATGGATGTTACCTTGTTCCATTTTCTGCAGGGTTTTCTTTGTAAACTGAACCATTCGTTCAGCCCTACCATTCGTCGCAGGATGAGCCGGTGATGTGAGTGCGTGTCGGATGCCCCATTCTGCTAAATACTGTTCAAAGGCTAAGGCAGTAAATTGGGGCCCATTGTCAGAGACCAGGACATCTGGTAGGCCATGTGTGGCAAAGAGTCTGTTCAGTTTTTTGATGACTGCCTCAGTAGTGGTTGCTTTCATTTTATTGACCTCAAGCCAGTTAGAATACGCATCTAAAGTTATTAAGAAAGTGTGGCCTCTCGTAGGTCCCGCAAAGTCAATATGAATGCGAGTCCAGGGACCCCTGGGTGTTTCCCATTCTGCTGGTGGAGCTTTTGGTGGTGCTGAGTGGTTTTCCTGGCATCTGTTACAAGAGGCGATCCAGGTTTCGATTTGTTTGTCCATACTTGGCCACCAGGTGTAACTTCTTGCCAGTGCTTTCATATGCACGATGCCCGGGTGTCCATCGTGTAGCATTTGCAGGACCCTTTTTTGTAACTTAGTTGGTACAACAACTCGGTCTCCCCACAAAATGCACCCTCTTTGTGAAAAAAGTTCCATTTGTCTGTTTTTAAATGGCTTAAATATTTCCTTTGGGTCGTAATCTGGCCATCCCCTCTCCACCCAGCCAAGAACTCGTGCCAAACAAGAGTCTCTTTTGGTTTCAAAGGCGATGTCTTGGGCCGTTAGTGGAGGCGAGGGCATTGTCTCTATTTGAAGTACTGGGAGCGTGGGAGCTGGGTCTTCCTGTGGCTCGGGTAGTGGTGAGCGGCTCAAGGCATCTGCATGGGGAATAGATTTCCCCGGGCGATACTTTAATTGATAGTCGTAGGCAGCGAGAAATTCCAACCATCGTGTCATTCTGGGGGAGAGAATGTGTGGAGTAGGTTTGTCACCCACCAGAATGCCAAGTATGGCATTCCATGATAATAGAAAATGATCCGTGATAATAGAATATGGTCTCCCGTAAACATATTCATGAAACCTTTTAATTGCAGAGACAATAGCAAGGGCTTCCTTATCTAAATGGCTATAGTTTCTTTCTGTTTTTGATAGAGTTCTTGAAAAAAATGCAATTGGTGCCTCTGAGCCATTTGGTAGGACGTGGCTCAGGATGGCCCCCACCCCAAATGGTGAAGCATCACAAGTAACAGTCAAAGGGAGTGTCTCATTATATTGAATTAGTACTGCTTTAGAGGTAAGGAGGTCTTTTACTTGCTGGAAGGCGTGTTCCTCCCGACGTCCCCAAATCCAGGATGCCCTTTTATCAAGTAGTCTATGAAGGGGCTCAGCAACAGTCGCCTTCTGGGGTAGGAAGATGTTATAAAAGTTAATAAGTCCCAGGAAGGCTTGGAGGTCGGTTTTGTTTTTGGGTCTTGGGGCATTTTTGATAGCTGCCAATTTCTTTTCTGTAGGGTGGATTCCTTGTTTGTCAAGGAGGTAGCCAAGAAACTCCATCCTTTCTGTGCAAAGCTGGCACTTTTCCTTCTTAACCTTGAGGCCAGCATCTTTGAACCTCTGTAGGACTGTTCTGAGGCGTTTCTCTAATTGACTTTTTGTGGGTGCTGCTATTAATACGTCATCAAAATAGGGCACGACCCCTTTTATACCTTGTCTCTCCATCAGGCTTTGAAAGATGCCTGGGGCTACGCTTACACCAAACTGGAGTCTGTTGCATTTGAATGCACCCCGATGTGTGACTATAGTTTGGGCTTCTGCCATCTTGGGATCAACTGGCAGCTGTTGATACGCTTGGGCCAGATCTAATTTTGCAAATATTTTGCCACCCCCAAGTAAATGCAGGAGATGTTGAATGACTGGTACTGGGTAGGCGCTCTGCTGTAGCGCGTGATTGAGGGTGGCCTTGTAGTCACCACAGATTCTTATGGACCCATCAGGCTTTATGGGGTGACAATTGGTATCTCCCATTGGGCGTGGTCAATGGGTTCTAACACGCCTTGTGCAATTAATTTGTCCAGTTGCTCATCAATTTTGGATTTGAGAGCAAAGGGAACTCGGCGTGGCTTTAGGCGAATGGGTGCAATGTCGGGGCGAAGATTAAATGAAATAGGGGACCCCTTGTACTTGCCTAGGCTTTCGTTGAACACTTCTCGGAAGTCATGGACGAGGGCCGCCTCCCAGTCATCGTCTTCTGTATGATGGATGCCAGCCATTCCGATTCCTAATGGCACGAACCACTGAAGGCCCAATAGACTTGGCCGGTCTCTGTCTACGATGGTGAGTTGTAGAATTGCATTATGTCCCTTGAAAGAGACCTGGAAATGGCAGGTACCTGTGACTGGGATCCGGTTGCCTTGATAGTCTTTCAGTATGAGTCTCTGACTGCTGAGGTCTTGGCGTCGGATGTTGCGAATCAGCTGCTTGAGTGTTTTCCAGGATACCATGGATAGTGATGACCCAGAGTCAACTTCCATGATGCATGGTTTGTTTTCAATGGTGACCTTTACTCGGATTTTTTTAGCGTCAAGTGATGAAGCGTGGCTGATGGTGATGGTTTGATGAGCCTCCTCTCGTCTGGGTGTGCCGTTAAACCTTCAGAGTCTGCTGTACTGGTTCCACTGGTTGCTAAGGTGGTCCCTCTGTGTGGTGGAGTTGCCATCATTCCTCTTTGGGCTGCTCCCTCTCCATCTAGGGCTGGAATTTCTCTTGTTTTTGCATACCTTCACTATGTGCCCTTGTTCCTCGCAAAAACAACACATGGCGTCTAAAAATCTGCATTCGGATTGAGGATGGTTTCCCCCACATCTGGCTCATTGGTAGTTGGATTTATGACCCCGCTGGTCTCGTTGCTCACATTCTGACTGGAGTCTGTGGACTTCTTCCTCCTCGCTGTCTGAGGATGACTCGACATCTTCATGATGTGTGGTTGATGTGTACTTTTCTGGAGGTTTCCCAGCATCGTTGGTGGGTTGGTGGTTGGTTCCGCTGGTTCGATGCATTCGTGCTGCTGATTTACGAGTGACTTCAGCTGCGGTGGCATCTGCTATGGCATCTGCAAGCGAGATATCTCCCTTGGCCATGATCTTGCTCTGGACGGTTGGGTCTCTGAGGCCAAGGACAATGCGGTCTCTCATGGCTTCTTCGAGGTTGGTGAAGCCACATAAACCACCCAGGATCCTCAGGTCTGCCACAAAATCCCCAACGCTCTCACCTTCACGCTGGTCCCTCTGGTAGAACTCGTGTCTGCGAATGAGAGTTGGCACGGCTGGGGCATAATGGTTGTGCAGGATGGGAGCAAGGGTGTCCCAATCCATGGTTTTAACCTCAGCTGGCTTCGCTAAGGCTTTAGCCATCTTAAAAATGGCTGGCCCACAATGGCTTAGAAAAACGGCTCGTTTCTTGCTGGGCGTGGCATCTTTGAGGTTGTTGGACTCCAGGAACATTTGAAATCTGTCCATATATGAGTCCCAGTCCTCGCTAGCTGGATCGAATAGGGTGGGTGGTATAGCGCTACTGGCCATGTCGCCGTCGTTGCGCTCTGTCACCCACGTGCTCCTTTAGCTAGCTCAAATCAATAGACTTCGTTGCCTCCACATCCCATCCTCGTCGCCAGTGTTAGATCTGGGAGGATGGTTCAAGAACGGAGGCAAGTCTCAGATAGCAACAACAGCTCTTTATTAGTGACTTCAGATCTGAGCAACTAATCCCGCCGCAGAAGCCCCTTATATAGGGCTGGCTGCGGCTAGGCAGCCAATGAAGGCGATTTGAGTTTGCCGCTCTTGGCAGGGCCAATCGCGGCAGCCCATTTACTGGCCAATCGCATCAGTCTATGGCGACCAATCACGATCGGCTATCAGCGGGCCAATCAGAGTTGCAGGCTTTCGAGCCTGCTAGTCCGGAACAATTGGTATAGGTCATGAGGTAGAAAAGTTATGTTTTGAGGTAATGAAGTAAGCAGTGTTTAAGTTTTGAAGTAATGAAATAGTATTTATTTATTTATTTAGTTCCAGTGCAAAATCATCCCAGTACAAACCATAGTAGTAATCTCTACTAATTACTCAGTGGGTCATATTATTAAAATGAGGATCAGACACAGTAAAATACAATAAAATGAGAGAAGATAAAACAGTAAAACAAAATGGGATATGGCAAAAAATAATGCAAGATATATAATGAAATGAATCCTAGAGAAAGGAATCAGTAGGCACTTAAGTGAATTAATTACTTTTAAATATAAACTCAATTTGTGGTTTATAAGATATCCTATCAACTTAACAGTTCAAGTGACTAGATATATATTTGGGTCCCTAATCATCTTTGTTGCTTCTTATCCTGCCTTCAGGTGCTTTGGAGAATAGGTTGAATGCCACTTCTTTGTAGAAGGCCCTAAGATATTGGAAGACTGCTTGCAATTGTTCTTCATATATTTTAGCCTCCAATCCCTAATCAGCTTGGTTGCACTTCTCTGCACTCTCTCTATACTCTCCATATCTTTTTATATTGTGGCAACCAAAATTGGATGCAATATTCCGAGTATCCTCTTTTTAAAATTTAAAACAAAAGAAAATGGGGAAAGGGAACACTTACTTTTGATGAGGATGTGAAAAGTTAGGGTATATATACTTGATAAAATAAACACTTCCAAGCTGTAAGCTCTTCATGTGAAAGAATTCCACTCTTTCCATCTGTAATGGGAAATGTCCTTTTGGCTACAGTAAGGTAAAAATAGAAGGGACATTATCCTGCTGCTATGACTGTAGACAATGTCCAGAAGGGAAGATAACTTACCAAATGGGTAAGGAAAGGAATATATTGAATATATGGATGATTTAATAATATAAATGGAGTTGAATTTTTAATCGGTATTATGGTGACTGAAAATCTTGAGCTATCTAATCCTTAATAAATAACTGTAAAATGAATGGAATTGTTTTGTGATGTAATAAATATTTCTTTCTTGAGCTACATACTAAAACGTGAAATCACCCTTAGATTACTACTTATTGTTTTTTATAAATGACAGAAGAAAAATAAAGAAAAAAGAACAAAAAAGAACAAAAAATAAAAATAGCAGTTGTTTGTAAAAGTAGATTAGTATTTGATTTTAACTTCCATTTTTTGATTTATTCCATACTAAATTACAAAGATAGAAACTAAATGGCAAAATAGGATAACAGACAGTGCACTTCAATTAAATATCATATTGTGTCATGTCAAGACAGACCATTTTCTGTCATATAACATGATGTCGTAGGATCCCCTCTAAGATATGATCCCCAGGACATTTGACTTTCTGGTCTTTTTAGCCTTCCAGAAGGATGACTGGATTGGGGCCAGCCACATCTTGAGAGCAAGAGAGATCTCCAAGATAAGGCCAGGTCAGAAAGTGCTTTCCTGCTAGGTCCCACTTAACAAAATGCACAGGCTTATGGGATATGGGATCAGTAAATCCTTCTAAAGCTTAAGTAATTGCTACCGTACCACTTTATAAGGTAGAATCTGTATTTAACAAAGGAGAAAACACTATGACCTCAACAGACATGTTTCTTTTTCTTTCTAATTGTAGTTTGCTTTCTTCTTTGTATATATAACCTCCCACTGCACCATTTTATACTTTGTGTATTAGTTTCAAAGGTTCATAGCAGTGTTGCAGTGAGTACTGAGATGTGGTAAACATACTTCCTTCTGATATTCTTCAAAGACAGTACTTTTGGACAAAATAATAGTACTGATTACTAATTAAGTATAGTCAGTGTCCCTTCTACTCTATCTCTCAAGGGAATTTCAGTAGACACTGACAAAATTATGACCCTAAGATTAAGACATTACATAGCATTCACATCTGCTCAGAAATATAAAGAACTGCCTTCATGGAGAAAAAGAAGGCTTTGTGTTTGTTCTATGATACATCCTTGTCTTAATTCCAGATAACCTTCATTGTATTATCATTTGTAACGTAAATGAGTGCCCAACCCATGGCTTTGGTTGAATGGTAACATAGCAGTTGCTCTTTAATGTCTATAATGACTATATATTACACTGAGTTGGTTATGATCAGGACCGTAGTTTTATCTTTTTTTCCTACCCTGTTAATTTCTCCTATTTACAATTGCAAGCTCAGTAGTCCTCTTCCAGTCATTCACAAGTATTATCAGTCTGGAGACTTACTCATTGCTGCAATTATTTATCAAGTCTTCTTTCTTTCAAATGAGATCACTTTCCAAAGTCTTCCTTCTCGTGAAGTACTTGATCAGTACATGTAAGTATCCCCTTGTTGCTACCCCTCCAGTACTCCTGCAGCTCCTCTTTTTATTTTCCTTATTTCTACCTATACTGTATTATCTATGTTCCATTTTTCTGTTGAAATATTTCAGTTGCTAGTGGTCAGTATGCTAATCCAGTGTCCATGGTTAGCCATTTTTCATTCCATAACTGGGAGAAATTCAGCTTATTCAATCACTGGAGGTTAAATTGAGACAAATCAACTTTCTAGGACACTAAAAAGATTGAAAGATCTCCTCAATATAATCCCAAGCTTCTTCACATTTCATCTCAACCAAAAATTAGAACACTAAGCCCTCTGATGTGTTTGAGAAATGTTTCTAGTTTTTACAATTCTATGGTGGAAAAATGGAACTGACTTCCTGCTCGTAGAAAAAATTGAGCAAAATATAGACAAAACTGAAATCACATACTACTTTAGCATCCAAATTCATTCTGGAAGAGATATTTTATCATGAATTTAAAATCTTAAGTACAGAAGAAGAATCTTAAATAGAGAAGAAAGCAGGTACAAATGCTTTCTTGGTTCGATTTTAGCTTACTGCTCCACCCTATCTATGATTCCCTATCATATAATCATATTATGGTTTTCCAGATATTTGTTTTTGTGTGGAAGTATATATGAATGCATGTCCAAACACACACATATGCACACACTAACTATGTACGTATTGTGTATATGTGTCTGTATGACAGACAGTAGATATCTTCAGACAGTAGATATTTTTAATGTGTGTGTATATATGCATACATACACATACATATATTTAAAATATTTACTGTCCGAATCTAAAGCAGAAGTATATTCATTCAGTTTATAATTCTCACTGAAGGTTCCTCACCCAAAATTACCAACACACTTTGGCTCTGGCATTTGCTGTAAAGGACATCAATGGAAATTCTGGGATTTTGTCCAATGTTAGCCTCGGTTTCCACATTGCTACCAACTATCTTGAGGATTATACAACTTACCTTTTAGCAATGGAATTTCTATCTACAAAAGATAAATTTATCCCAAATTACAAATGTAATGACCAGACAAATATGGTGGCCATCATTGGAGGACCCCAGACTAAAACCTGTCTCAATATGGCAACCACTCTGTGCAACTATAAATTTCCCCAGGTGAGTAAAATATGGAGCAAGATGGAAAGTCCACAAGTGTATTATTTTCAAATGTTGAGTCCTGATAATCACTCCTATAAAAAGTATTCTGGAAGCAAAAAATATGTGTTATTTAATGATGAGGAAGTTAGTAGATATGAAGATTACGAATAAAGGATTCTACTTTTTGCTTGATGAGCAGTACTAAATTTGCAGATATTATTTTGTAAAAAATTCATTTTTAGGAACTTGCCTGGAACACCACTCAGGCCCAGTTAGTAGATAAAGATATGTGCATTAGTCCGTTATATTTTTTTTCTAAAAAAACCTCTGGTTCTTCTGTCTTTTCCCCACTTAGATCACATTTGGATCACCACCCTTGACATATAATGACAATTCAGCACTTTTTGTAAAATGGATGTTCCCTGATGAGATCCACCAATTTAAAGGAATCTTATACTTACTGTTGCATTTTGGATGGATCTGGGTTGGAATGATTTCTATGTTAGAGGAAGATAGGGAAAGGTTCATTCAAAAGAGTCTTTCCATGTTTTCTGAGAGAGGAATCTGCTTTGACTTTACAGAATGTTTTCCCCAAATGATGTATGGTAATGAAGCTGCTGAAATGGTGGAGGAAGCAGATAAATTATATAGAATAATCATAGGGAGTACAGTCATTGCTGTGATCTTGAATGCTGAAAGCATAATGCCATTGAGGATTATGCTCTCTCTTTTAGATTCTGATGATATTCCAAAGGAGAGAAAAGCCAAAGTTTGGATCATGCCAGCTCAAATGGAATTCACCTCTATTCTAATGCAAAGACCATTGCCCATTGATTTTCTCCATGGTGCAATTTCCTTTGCACTTCCTTCAAATAGCTAATAGGATTCCAACAATTTATTCAGACGAAAAACCCAATTTTTGAAAAAGACAATGGGTTTATTAGGGATTTCTGGAAAGATGTATTTGAATGCTCATTTTCTAGTGATATTCCAGATGAGAATGCTGAAAGGATCTGCACTGGAGAAGAGAAGCTGGAAACTCTTCCTAATTCTGTCTTTGAGACCACCATGGGTGGACTTAGTTACAGCATCTACAATGCAGTCTATGCTGTGGCACATGCTCTGGGGGCCTTGCATGCCTCCCAACTCAAAGATGGTTGAAAATTTGATCAGAGGAGGCAGAAGCATTTCATTCAATCAACGTGGCAGGTAACATTTGCTAATGCAAAATAAAGGATGATCAGGTATAAAAGAACTGGCTTTAAAGGACTTTGTAGTAGACTGGAGATATATGGTGTGGTATCCCTCCCCCTCTGTTGAGACAGAGCTGATCAATTTTGACATAGGGCCTCTTTGATCCCTCTTTCAAACCAGCAGTCTTCTCTGTCCAAAATGTGGACTTCATCGTCTTCAAAATTTGTCTTTTTAATGCAAACTGTTGATATCCTCATAGATTTACTTTCTCATGTTGTGCCATGTTTTATGAAGGAGTTGTTTTGCTTCCCCAATGAAGAAATCTCCACATATTTCACGGCATTTTACTGCATATACCACATTGCTTAGTTTATAATCTGGATTTTTTTTCTCATTTCCTTCTTGTTTGGACAGTTAAAAAATGAAAGAATATTTATTTATTTGTATTTCCTATTTTTTATGAAATATCTCACCTCATGGTCCAACCTTTTACATATAATTATTGGCTTTGTTATATGAAGAAATGATTTCTTTTTTTAAAAAACTATCATTATTTTTCAAATATGATCTGAATGATCTAAATAACAAAGATCTTGCATGCAAAATTTGGATGAAGTTTGAAAATAAAATGAAGATATTGAAAAAGTTTAAATATATAACTTATGTTGTATATTCATGAACTGGGATATAGCTTGGTAACAAGGTCAGCCAATGAATAGACATGGTAAAAAACCATTTTCCACTTGTCCCCTGCATGAATGTGAACCAGATTGAAGGCCTCATGCAGGTCCAACTTCGTAAAGATGTTAGCTTGACAAAGCCGCTCAATCAGTTCAGGGATGAGGGGAAGCGGGTACCAATTTGTCACTGTTATTGCAATCAACTTGCAGTAATCACAACACAAATGTAGCTCCCGTGATTTCTGTTTGACAAAAAGGCCGGGTAAACCCTTTCCAGAGGTTCTTCTCAATAAAATCCCAAAACGCAGCCAACTCCGGTTCTGACAGGGAAAATATCTGACCCAACGGCAATTTTGAATCAGGCAGTAAGTCGATTGGACAGTCATATGCCCGATGCAGAGGCAACTGATCCACCTCGTTCTCTCCAATCATATCAGCAAAACTTCGCAGGTAGATCCAGGTCCACAGGCATAGCCACACTCCCGGCACAGGAGTGCAAGCAATAGTTGTTGCACTTCCTATCAAAGAACTCCACAGCTCCAGACGACCCGACAATCTGTGGATAATAGGCCTGTAAGCACTCCAAACCCAGCACCACTGGAAAATGAGGCACTGCGGTAACGTAGAACATGGTTTCCTCCACATGTTGCCCAATATACATGGAAAGGGGTTTTGTTGCAGCAACCACAGGTCCCAAACGAAGGGGCCAACCATCAATCATCTCTACCATTACTGGCAGGAACACCTGTTGCTGAGGAATGAACCACTGCTCTACAAAATGAGCATCCATGAAATTGGCTGTGGCCCCTGAGTTGACCAAGCCTTGGATCTCCACTGCTCCCACACCAGGCATGAACATACTTGCTTTCAGCACAAGATGCTTCACCACTAACAATTGTGGTGGAGATGTCAAAGGTGATGAGAGTGGCAAGGTTGGTGAAGATGGCAGGCCTAAGGACTTTACACCCTGATCTACAGAACCCCATAGGCCGAGCGATGCTTGTTTCCTGCCACCGCAGGCATCACTGCTGTGGATGTCTTAACAGGACACTTGGCTGCAAAATGGCACTCGATTGCCACAATAGAGGCATAAACCATCACGACAATGTCTTTCCTTTCTATTTGAGTCAGGTGAGGGTAGCCAGCCCACAACTGCATGGGTTCCTCCAAAGGCACTTCCACCAAGGGCGCCCTCTTGCTGGAAGCAGGTACGGTCTCTGTCCGTCATCGCACCTGTCACTGTTGATGTCTAGCATTGATACAAAGACTCAGATGCCTGAGTTCCTGAAGGTTGCAAGGGCATTCAGTGCACGCCAACTCATCTAGGAGCTCCAACAACAAACTCTCTTGGAACTGGTCTAATAGTGCTGCCTCATTCCATTGTACACCCTGAGCAACCACCCGAACATTAGCAATATAATCCATGAGTGAGCCACATCCCTGCTTCAACTCTCTGAAATGTCTGTTTGCTATCTGTCTTCAAACAGGGTCCTCAAACATGGCCTGAAACTGATGGCAAAACTCAGCGTAATTGTCCAACACCTGGTTGGGCTGGGTCAGCAGAGGCATCGCTCAACATACTGCAGAGCCTGACAACAAACTAATCAAAAACCCCACCTTATCCCAGACAGTGGGAAAGTCCTCAGGCTGAAGGCTCATGTACAGCTGGCACTGTCCAAAAAATGCTGGAATTTGGGCCAGCGAACCATCAAATTTATCTGGCACTGCTACTGGGAATTTTCGGTGTGGCCAGGCACCTTACATTTGTGCCACCTGTGCAGTCAAAAGAGCCACTTGCTGGTTTAACTGGGCAATCTCTGCTATAAGCTGATCCATGGTCACCCCCCAAAAAGCAAAAATAAGTTGAAGGGGTGGCTGGAATCAAAATGTGATGACCCGTAGCCTCTCAAAATAACTCCAAACATACATTAAAGTCCGGTAATGCCTTCAACGTAACTTCACTGTTTTATTAGGCAAAGTTTAAAGTCACAAAAGTAAATAATGAGGCAAAAGGAAAACCAAAAACCCCTGCATTGATGAGGAGGATCATGGTAATCTCCTCCTGAGTAGACCTCACTTTTCCGTAATCCGCTCCTCCCTGCATGACCTAGGATGGATAGGGGATGGGCGTGGATCCTCCTCTGACTGTTCAGCCAGCCTCTCCCCTTCCCCAACCTCCTCCACCACCTCTGGAACCACACTCTCACTCCCTGTTGGCTATTCCTCCTCTTCCTCAGAGTCAGTCTCCACCAGGGGCATGACAGTTATGAATACATGGATACATATAAGAAAAATAAAAGGGAGATGGGAGGAGCTGGTGCCGAGACAATACGGTCTGCAATCAAGTTCCACGATTGCAGCCGATATCTCCGCCCCTAGCCGGTCCAAACGGACCTTAACCATCCCGTAGGGACGGTTATTGTGAGGGGCATACCCTGTGGATCCCAGGGACATTGCAAAGTCCCTGGATGACCCAGGAGAAGTCCCTTTTGCTGGCGGCGAAGAGGCAGCCCCCATGCTGCTAAAGTTGCGGCAGCTCCGGAATGGAAGAGACTGAAAGGAAAAGTGTGTCGGCTGGGTGAGATTTTTTTTTTAAATATTTTTTTTTTAATATTTTGAGGTTTGAAAGGACACTTTGACTGTTAGAAGAAATCTGTATGATTTTTGACAAAACTTAATTGGCGGCGTTTTTTTAAGGGAGACATCAAAACGTGGTTTTACTTTTATTTTTTATTTTTTTTTTGCTACCGGACTTTATTGCTATTTAATAGATAACCGGACTGGTCTTTTCTTTTTCCTTCCACATATATTTCATTCTCCCTTGGATCTTCTTTTTTTTTTTAACTTTTTTCTAGGCTAGAGGCTCCCTTTAGTTATTTCTCTTTTTGTATATATATGTATATATCTCTTGTTCTTTTCTTTTAACTCTTAACTATTTTTTTTTGTGAGAGGAGGGGGGAAAGTGAGAACTAAGAAACTTTGTAACACTGCCAACTAGAGGCTTGAAGTGTTATTTGAAGTGGAGAGAATTATGAAAGGCTCCTTCTCAAGGACATTTCTGTGATAAGATAGAGGGGAAAGTGCAGTATTACAGGTGCTTTTCTGGATATCTATCAACAATTAAATATTTATGGCTTGACTTTGAAGCCTGTGGGAAAGGGAAGTGAGCCATAACAAAAGCCTTGGACAATTAAACAGAGTGCAGTGTATTGCTTTTCTCTCTTAAATTTCTTTTTTTAATTCCACTACCCCCATCACTAGCGTTATTGTAAATTCTTATTTTAGCAATGTTTTTATTTTTACTTTTTATTTTCAAGGGGAAGCCTTAGAATTTTTTATATCTTTTATATCTTTTTTATCTATTTTTTCATTTTTATTTTTATTTTTTCTTCTTTTGTATTGGGATTTTTGTTTTTTTTATTTATACTCCTGGATTATTTTGGTCTCCTTGTTTTTTCTTTTTAAACTGAGACTCTCTAATTGGATTAGGGTTTGAAGAACCTGAAGATCTTTTTTTTTTTCTTCTCTTGCTTTGTTCTTTTTTTTATTATTACTATTACTGGGCTTGTTTTTTTTTATTCTTATTTTTTATCCTGGATTATTCTATAATTGGATTAGGGTTAGGGAGAACCTGAAGAATTTTCTTTTCTTTTTTTCTTTTCCGTTTCTTTTTTTTTCTCTCTCCCTCACTATTGGATTTTTTGCTGCTGGACTTTTCCACTTTGGATTACAACTGGCTACGTTTTTGATTGGATCAAACTTGAAAGAGTCTGAAGATTTCGAACCACCTAAAATGAGTAGGAAACTCATATCCTCGGGTGCTCCCGTATCTTCTTCTGCTTCTTCACCATCTGGAGGACAACGTTCAATGCAGGTAATGTCAAAGCAAGATAAAGAACAAGAAAAAGTAACCTTATTGATGATTATGCAAGGAATTCAAGACCTTAAGACAAAAATAGATATCATTGAACAAAGAACAGGGAAGACTGAAGAAAAGGTGGAAAATATCCAACAGATGATGGTGAAATATGATGTGAGAATTCAAAAAGTTGAAGAAGAGGGTAAACGAAGAGAGGAGAAGATTGGAAATATTCATACTAGATTAATGGTGGTTGAACAAGAAAAAAGCGGGATGTTGAAGTGGGAGTTGGAGAGGTCCGAATTTTATCTTAGATTCCAAAATATAGAGGAAGAAAAAGGGCAAGATTTGGCTGCGATAATGATAGAAATCTTGGCTGATGCTTTGGAAATAACAGAGGAAAAGATGATGGATGGAGTAGATGAGATATACCGTGTCCCCACAAAATATGCGATGAGAAATAACCTGCCCAGAGAAGTCCACATTAGATTTACCAAAAAATCTATTAGGACACAGATTTTACAAGCGGCAAGAGAGAAGATGTTGAAATACAAAAGTAAAGAAATCCTGGTCTTAAAACAAATACCTAGAAGAGTGAGAGAGATGAGAGGAGAATATCGATTTCTGACTAAAACGCTATTGAAGGAGGTGAATTACAGATGGCTGACCCCAGAAGGATTGACGTTCATATGGCAAGAACAGAGATATAGAATTGATTCAGTTGAGAAAGCAGAACTCTTCTACGCAGATTTCTTTGAAAGGAGAGAGGAAGAGGCAGAAAAAGAGGTCTTATTAACTGAATCCCAAGAGGAACAAATGGAGATGGAAAAAGAAGAAGGCGTAGTACGTGGACAGGTGGATATCAAAGATCAACGTGAACCAAGATGTATGAGACCCGCCAAGTCTAAATATAAAATATCATCATGGAAGAGAAAAAATTGATAACAATGAACATAAATGGACTGAATTCAGCTGCCAAGAGAAGGAAGACTTTTCATAAACTAGGGAAATTAAAGTTTGACATAATTTGTTTACAAGAAGTACACATTAAAAAACAGCATGAACAATTGTTAGTACAGCCAAAATTAGGGAAATTATTTACTTCTTTGACTCAATGTAAGAAAAGAGGAGTGGTCTTATATATTAAAGAGGCTATCCCCGCAAAACTGATCTACACTGACGAAGATGGAAGAATATTAATGGTGGAAATGATGGATAACAATATAAAAACACTTTTGATTGCAATTTACGCCCCGAATGATAAACAAGAAGAATTTTATAAAAAATTACATATGAAAACAACTGGATTGGACTATGCCAGTATAATTATGTTGGGAGATTTTAACGGAATTGTGGACAATAAATTAGATTATACAGCAACAACAGCAAAACATAATAGAAAGGTACTTCCTAAATCCTTTTTTAAAATGACAGACGAATTAATTTTAAAAGATATATGGAGAGAAAGAAACGCCAAAACCAAACAATATACTTTTTATTCAAATAGACACCTATCATGGTCCAGATTAGATATGATCTGGATCTCAACGGAATTAATATCTAGTATTCAAGAAATAAACATTGAAGCAAGTACTTGGGCAGATCATAACCCATTGACAATCAAATGGAAGGGCCAAAAAAAAATATCGAGATGGACGTTAAATAATACTATCCTAAAGGAGAAGGAATTTATACAAGGGCTTGAGAAAGAACTTGCCTTTTTCTTTAAAGAAAATAGAAAAGAAGATACTTCAGCGCAGAATGTTTGGGACACAATGAAGGCATATGTGAGAGGTTTGATAATAGATTATACAAGAAAAAAGAATGCTAGGAAAAGGCAAGCCATTAAAGCCCTGGAAGATGAGCACAAAAGACTTGAAAAAGAGTTACAGAAAATGCCACAGAAAAAAAGACATTAAATTGAAACTGGATATAACTAAACATAAAATGGACTTAATAGAGAAAGAAGAACTGGCACAGAAGATTAGGAATGCTAAACAGAACTATTTTGAAGATGCAAATAAGCCAGGTAGATGGCTAGCATATAAGCTGAGAAAGGAGAAAGAGTCGAGGAAAATATCTCAGTTAATAGATGACCAAGGTCAAGTCTGTTATGGTAATAAAGAAAAAAAGGAAATTATTCGAGACTTTTATGGACAACTTTATAAGAAAGAGAATATTGATGAGGGAAAAATTAAACAGTACTTACAGAATGCAAACTTACCTAAAATATCTAAAGAAATTGAAGAAATGTTAGAAAGTAATATAACAATGATGGAATTAAGTCAAGCACTAAAGAAACAAAATAATGGGAAAGCACCAGGTCCAGATGGGCTGCCTGCAGAATTCTATACAACGTTACAGGAATCATTGAGCATTCCACTTTTAGATGTTATGAATGAAGCTATGTTAAAGAAGATGATAACTAAAACATGGTCAGAAGCCTATATTACGCTTATTCCAAAAGAAGAGGCTGATCCACTGCAAATTAAGAACTATAGACCGATCTCTTTATTAAATGCAGACTATAAAATTTTTGCTTCGATATTAGCAGAAAGACTTAAAAAATATTTGAATAGTTTTATTCATCCAGATCAAAATGGATTCCTGCCAAAGAGACAAATTAAAGATAATATGAGAGTAATTCTGGACACTTTGGAATACTATGAGGCACATCCTGAAAAGCAATTGGCTTTGATATTTTTAGATGCCCAAAAGGCATTTGACAATGTGAATTGGAGATTTATGTTACTTTTATTGGAACAGATGGGCTTTGCTAGAAGATTTATTCAAGCAATAGAAGCAATTTATCATGAGCAAACTGCAAAGGTTATGATAGAGGGAGAATTTACTGATTCTATTAATATAAGTAAAGGCACAAGACAAGGATGTCCCCTTTCTCCCTTGCTATTTGTATTGACTGTGGAAGTGTTGAATAGAAATATCAGAGAAGATAAAATTATAAAAGGAATGAAAATCAAAAAGGAAGAATTTAAATTACAAGCCTTTGCAGATGACTTAGTCTTTATTTTAGAAGACCCTATAGAAACAGCCTTGAAGCTGCTGGAAAAGATAGAGACATATGGCGAGGTGACTGGTCTGAAAATAAATAAGGATAAAACAAAGATTTTGTCAAAGAATATGTTACTAAGACAAAGAGAAGAATTGGCAGATTTGCTGAAAATCCAAGTTACAAACAAGGTTAAGTACTTGGGGATATATTTGACATCACGATGTAGTACATTAAAAGAGAATAATTACATTAAACAACAGATAGCCCTAGATTTGAAGAAATGGGAAAACTTACAATTGTCATTAATAGGGAGGATCTCAACAATCAAGATGAATATTTTACCCAGAATCTTATTTTTGTTTCAAACAATACCAATTAGGCTTGGAAAAGACTATTTTGAGGATTTAAATAAAATTGTGTTGAAATATATGTGGCAAGGTAAGAAAGCGAGGATAAAGCTAAAACTTTTGCAAGATGCTACAACTAGAGGAGGGTTTGGCCTGCCTAATTGGGAGTTGTACTATCAAGCTGCAAATTTGATGTGGGTTAAAGAATGGATAACATTAAGGAAGACTAGATTGTTGACATTAGAAGGTCACGACTTGCTGTTGGGCTGGCATGCTTTTCTATGGTACAAGGGAACTAAAACACAGGGCTATTTTAGAAGACATTATATACAGGAGTCTTTGTGGTTAAACTGGGAGAAGATTAAAAAGCAATGTTATTTGAAAATTCCAGTTTGGTTATCGACGATAGAAGCTTTCTCTTATCCTATAATCTATAAAAAGGAACAAACAGTTAGATATGGGGAATTACTAGATGAAAAGGGTGAACTTAAATCGATACAAAAATTAGAGGAACAAGGTATACAAATGAATTGGTTTTCATATGCGCAAATACACTCAAGGTATGATGAAGATTCCAAAACAGAGGGATTTTACGATAAACAGACTGATTTAGATAAGATTTTGACAGGTACTGATGAAAAGATGATTAAAAATCTGTATGGTTACTTATTGGGAATTAAGCTAGAGGAAGAACAAGTTAAAGAAACTATGATTGCTTGGGGGAGGAATTTTGGATATGGGATTGATTTAGAGAAATGGCAGAAATTATGGTCGCAAAATTATAAAATGACAATGTCTACAGCTTATAAAGAAAATCTGTATAAGATGTTTTACAGGTGGCATTTCCCCCCGACAAGGATAGCAAGAATGTTTAAGAACAAATCAGAAAAATGTTGGAAGTTTCATCAGATACCTGGTTCATATTACCATATGTGGTGGACTTGTGAGGATGCTAGAAAATACTGGACTAAAATCCGCATGTGGTTGGAAAAAATGACAAAGAGACATATAGATTTGAAACCGGAGCTTTTCTTATTGGGAATCTTACCAGATGTTTATAGTAAAGATTTGAAATACTTGATTGTAAATGTATTAACTGCAGCTAGGATTGTATTTGCAAAAAATTGGAAAAATGAGAAAATTCCATTGCAGGAGGAAGTTATTAAGAAAATATTGGAATGTGCTGAGATGAGTAAATTGACATTTGAAATTAGAGAGCAAGAAGATAAACAATTTTATACAGTTTGGGACCTTTTCTATCAATGGCTGGATGATGAAATACAAAAATAGAATATTTAGAATGTTAGGTAATAAGGAATATTATTGATTTTTCTTCTCCCTTTTCTTTTGCTACTTGACATTACATTTATAAAAAAAAAATTTCTTTTTTTAAAGATAGAATAGGTATGATTATATGATTTGTTATAGAATAAATTACTTAAATCATAGTTATCTCATAAGGCATGATTGAATAATAGTATAGTCAATTTCTTTTTTTTTCCAATAACGATAGGTGGATATATAAGTTTGAATTGATAATAAGAGTTATTATGTAATGTATTTGTAATTGTGACTATGAAATGAATGCACAAAACTGATGAACCAACCGACACACTGTTTGTATATAAGTATCGAAGAGAGCAGATCTTTTTATGTTTTTGTTTGTTTGTTTGTTAAAAAACCAATAAAATTGTTTTCAAAAAAAATAAAAAAAATAAAAGAAACCATAGGACAGGGATGGTAGGCATGTTGGTGCGCTTATGCATGCCTCCTATACTCCTCTTCAGAAAGGAGTGAGGTCAATTGTAGAAAGTCTAAGGTTAAAGTTTTGTGGCTTTGGGGAAGAAACCACAGAGTCAGGTAGACTATTCCAGACATTGACTACTCTGTTGCTGACGTCGTATTTCCTGCAATCAAGTTTGGTGCGTTTTATCTTGAGTTTGTATCTGTTGTGTGCTCTTGTATTGTTATGGTTGAAGCTGGTAGGACATTACAATATATAATTTTATGTATTGTATTATATGCAGGCAACGTAGTTCTAGGTTGACTAAGTCTAGAATTTCAAGTCTGGTGGCATAAGGTATTCTGCAACGAGTAGTGGAGTGGAGAACTCTTCTGGTGAAATATTTCTGGACTTTCTCAACTGTGCTAATATCAAATACGTAATGTGGGTTCCAGACTGATGAGCTGTTTTTGAATTTTGGTCTAGCAAATGTTTTGTATGCTCTAATTATTAGTGTAATATTACCAGAGAAAAAGCTACGTAAGATTAGGTTAACAACTCTTAATGCCATTTTGGCTATCATTAGAGATGATAGAGATGAGTTTGGATCATCAACAAGATCTTGACTATTCAGCTTGTATTTTATTTTCTGATTTTTTTTGCCAATATGTAAGACAGAGCATTTATTTGTTGAGATTTGAAGTTGCCATTTGTTTGACCATTCTGATACATAGTCAAGATCTTTTTGAAGGGTAGCAGTATTGTCTGTGGTGCTGAATTGCTTGACATCATCAGCAAAGAGAGCACAGTTACTCTTAATATGATTACAGAGGTCATTTCTGTAAAGTATGAAGAGAGTTGGTCCTGGAACAGTGCCTTGGGGGACACCACTATTCACAGATACAGAATTTGATAGGACGCTCCAAATTTGACCATTTGTTGTCTGTTTGACAGGAATGCTCTATCCAGTTATCCAGGTGTCCAGAGATACCATAAGATTTTAGTTTGAGAAGTAGTTTGTCGTGTACTACTGAATCAGAGGCTTTACAGAAGTCCATGTAGATTACATCTATTGCTTTGATCTGAGTTGTGTAGTCCATATGTTTTTGCAGTGTAAGAATTGCAAATTACAGGACAGTTTTTTATTTAAACCAAATTGTTTATTAGAGAGTAGGTTGTTTGTCTCTAAGTGGAGGATAATGTATTGGTTAGTAATTAAGTCCATGACTTTACAGGTGACGCAGCATCAAGAGATTGGTCTGTAATTTTCAACGAGGCTGGGCTTTCCCTTTATGAAGATGAGGATGACTGTGGCTTGTGACCATAGATTTGGCAAGGAACTGGTCCTGAAAGATTTGTCGAAGATTGTGCTTAGAGGTTCGGCTATGGCAGTGGATAGCTTTTTTATGAAGTAGGCACATATTCCATCCGGTCCAATAGATAGAGATGGTTTTAGATTGCGTAGTGCTTTTTCAAAATTGTCTACTGTAAAATCAATATGTATTAGATCATTTTTTTTAAAAAAAGTTTTTATTTTTTACAACAAACATACAAAAAAAAAACATAAAACCCTCTTTCAATTATATACATACAGTGTGTCAGTTGGTTACAATCTTTTGTGCTATCCTTTCCTTACTCACAAGTTATACATATTCTCACCTTATCAATCTAGCTTGTGCTTATGTAATATCAATTATTAAACATTCATTTGACTAAACTATTTTTCCATCATTTTATATGATTAATTATGATTTAATCATACATTCATCCAATTGTTATATATTTTATATAGTATTCTATATCAATCTATTAACTTTTATTGTAAGACTTATTAATCTATTTCTTTAATAATTTCCTCCTGTATAGGTATTTTTTCATTTTTCCAATTCTTAGAGAATACAATTCTAGCTGCTGTTAAAACATTTATAATCAAATATTTCAATTCTTTACAATATATTTCCAGTATAATTTCCAATAAAAATATATTAGGTTTAAAGTCTATGTGTTGTTTTGTTATTTTTTCCAACCATGTGGGGATATAGTCCAATATTTTTTTGAATGTCTAACAAATATGGTAATATGAACCAGGTATCTGATGAGATTTCCAACATTTATCCGATTTATTCTTGAACATCCCCACAATTCTTGTCGGGGTAAGTGCCACCTGTAAAACATCTTATACAAATTTTCATTATATGCAATTGACATTATCATTAGACCACAATTTTTGCCATCTATCTAAGTCTATCCCATATCCAAAAAATTTTCCCCATGCAATCCTTGTTACTTTTACTTGTTCTTCCTCTAATTTAAAATCTAGCAAATGTCCATAGAGTTTTTTGAATACATTTTCATCAATACCTGTCAACATTTTGTCTAAATCAGTCAACTTATCATCGATACCTTCAGTTTTAACATCTTTATCAAATCTAGATTGTATTTAAAAATATGAAAACCAATTCATTTTTACACCTTGTTCTTCCAATGCTTGCATAGATTTAAGTTCACACTTTTCATTCAAAATCTAACCGTATCTAGCTGTTTGTTTCTTTTTATATATTATTGGATAGGAAAAAGCTTCAATAGTAGATATACATAGTGGAATTTTTAAATAATACTAATATTTTTATAATAATATTAATATCTTCTCCCAGTTTAGAAACAATGCTTCTCAAATATAATGGGTTCTAAAATACCCCTGTGTTTTAGTTCCTTTATACCAGAGGAAGGCATGCCCCCATAACAGCAAGTCATGTCCTTCTAAATTCAAAAGTCTGGTATTCTTTAGTGTTATCCACTTCTTTACCCACATCAAACTCGTTGCTTGGTAGTATAATTCCTAATTGGGCAAAGCGAATCCTCCTCTGATTCTTGCATCTTGTAGCAATTTCAGGTTTATTCTCATTTTCTTCCCTGCCAAATGTATTTTAGCACTATTTTGTTGAAATCTTCCAAAAATTCTTTCCTAATCTGATTGGAATTGTCTGGAATAAATATAAGATTCTAGGCAATACATTTATCTTAATTGTAGATATTCTCCCAATCGGTGATAATTGTAAATTTTCCCATTTTATCCAGTCTGTCACAATCTGTCTTTTAACTTTAAGATAATTATCCTCCTTACATGTGCTACATCTTGGTGTTATGTGTATCCCTAAATACTTAACTTTATTTGTGACCTGGATCCCCAAAACATCCTTCAATTCGTTCTTTCGTCTTACTAACATGTTCTTTGCTAAAATCTTTGTTTTATCTTTATTTATTTTCCTGATACTTTCTCATACTCTTCTATCTTTTCGATCAGTTTAGGTGCTGACTCCAATGGATCCTCTAATATAAATACCAGGTCATCTGTAATTTATACTCTTCTTTTTTAATTTTCATTCCTTTTATTTCTTTTTCTTCTCTGATGTTCCTATTCAGCACTTCCAGTGTTAATACAAGCAACGGAGGTGACAGTGGACAGCCTTGTCTAGTCCCTTTTCTTATATCTAAAGACTGTTAATTCTCCATTTATCACAACCTTTGCAGTGTGTTTATGATATATTGTTTCTATGGCTTGAGTAAATTTTTTACCAAAGCCCATTTGGTCCAATTGTAACAGCATAAAACACTAATTCACATTATCAAAAAAATTTTGTGCATCTAAAAAACATCAGAGCGATTTGTTTTTCAGAATGTGTCTCGTAGTATTCCAGTGTATCTAAAATTATTCTCATATTATATTTAATCTGTCTCTTTGGCAGAAATCCATTTTGATCAGGGTGAATAAAATTGTTTAAGTATCTTTTCAGTCTTTCTGCCAGAATTAAAGAAAAATTTTATAATCTGAATTTAATAGTGATATTGGTTTGTAGTTTTGAATTTGCTGCGGGTCTGTGTCCTCTTTCAGTGCAAGTGTGATATATGCATCTGACCATGTTTTGGGTATTCTCTTCTTTGTCATAACTTCATTCATAACTTCTAATAAGTGAAGATTCAATGTTTCCTGGAATGTCTTATAAAATTCCACTGGCAAATCGTCCAGACCTGGTGCTTTCCCAATGTTTTGCTTTTTTAAATTTTTTAAGTTTGTTTTTTTCATTCCATCATTGTTATGTTACTTTCTAACGTTATTTCAATTTCTTTAGGTATCTGAGGCAAATTTGCTTCCTGTAAATATTGTTGAATTCTTTCTTCCTGAACATTCTCTTCATGGTACAGTTTTCCATAATAATCTTCAATAATTATTTCTTCTCTGCATTTCCATAGCATACGTGTCCTTGTTCATTTATCAATTTATTTATTCTTCTCAAGTCTCTTTCCTTTCTCAATTAATATGCTAGCCATCTGCCTAGTTTGTTTGCATCATCAAAATAGTTCTGCTTAGCCTTTTTAATTTTTTGTGCTATTTCTTCTTTTTCAATTAGACCCATTTTATGTTTAGTTATGTCCATTTTAATTTTAATGTCCTTTTTTGTGCAAATTTCTGAAGTTCTTTTTCCAACTTCTTGTAGTCATCTTCCAATATTTTAAAGCTTTTATTTTCTGTTTTATATTGCTTTTCCTTGTATCATCCATTATCAAGCCTCTTGTATAAGCCTTCATCATGCCCCAGGGGTTGTGTAATGATGTATCCTCTTTTGTGTTTTCTTCAAAGAAAAAAGTCAATTCTCTCTCAATTTTCTGTTTAAGGTCTTTTTCTTTTAATATCGTATTATTTAAAATCCATCTAGATCTCTTTTTTTGTAATTTCCAAGTGTCATTGGATTGTGATCTGCCCAGGGACTTTCTTGTATGTCTTGTGTGTTAGAAAGAAATTCTGTTGACATCCATATTATATCTATTCTAGACCATGATGCATGTCTATTTGAATAAAAGGTATATTGTTTATTTTCCACATTTCTCTCTCTCCATGCATCTTTTAAGTTTATCTCATCTACCATTTGAAAGAAGGATTTTTGCAATGTCTTTCTAGTTTTCTTTGCTGTTTTTTGTGTTTTATAGTCCCATTTGTCATTTATTATTCCATGAAAATCTCCCATCAGACAGATATTAGCATAATCCAGTTCAAATATTTTCTGATGTAATTTCCTTGTTTTGTCAATGAGCTCATCCTTAAAGATTTATAAAAGATTATGCTAAGAGGTTCGGCTATGGTAGTAGATAGACTTTTTAAGAAGTAGGCACTTATTCCATCCGGTCCAATAGATAGGGATGGTTTTAGATTGCACAGTCCTTTTTCAACATTGTCTTCTGTGAAATCAATATGTATTAGATCCTTGTTATTATCTGTCGTTTGACTGGTATATACTGGGCATGATCTATTGCTGTTTAAAAATACTGAGCCAAAGAATGTGTTAAAGAGGTTGTCTTTAATAATGTCTTCATTGCAATCTTTACCATTAGGTCCTTTCAGGGATGGAATCGACCTTGAGTCTTTTAGTTTGTTGTTTACAGAATTTTAGAAAGTGTTGGTGGAATTGGTGCAGAGAAGGTTTTCCTCTTGTTCAATGTAATAATTGCTGCATTCAGTCTTTACCTGGTGGCATGAATTTTTGTATCGGTTTTTGAAGTTGGAAACATGACAAGATTTGTTTTTCTGCCAAAGTTATCTCTTTTTGGATTGAAGCTTCCTTATTGTTATGGGTAATCTGCTTTTTCTGGATTTTGGAGTTGTTATTGGTACATATAGTTTGATGACTCTTTTGACTTCAAGTAAAAATATGTTGTAATGTTTTATGAAGGAGTTGTTTTGTTTTCCCAATGAAGAAATCTCCACATATTTCATGGCATTGTACTGCATATATCACATTAATTTGCTTGTCGGCTGAAGTGACTTGCAATATATTTCAGTCTGAGTTTACTGCATGTTGGAAAAATCTATAACTGGTTTATAAAACCTTTTTATTAAGTTTATAAGTGCTGTAAATAAACACAGCCATCTGTGTTTATTTTTCTGGAGCTGAATTAATGCTGGAAAACTCTAAATATGTACTTTATTTATGTAATAATATTTAAAGGATCTTATTTAATCTACAAGCTGTATATTTAACAGTTTTAAATGTAAAAACTTTGTCAATCAATAGCATGAAGAAAATTTCAAATTTAAATGGATTTTAATTATTTTTTATTTGTTTTTCAATTAAAAACAGTGTAGATTGATGAAAAAAATGGCATTCCATTGACTGTAAGCAAAACAGAAGGAACTGAGGTTTCTCCATATGATTTCAAGGAATCCAGTTAATATTTATATTACTTTGATTTTTCATTCAGCTCCACCATTTTTTGCAGCAAGTCTCTTTTAACAACAGTGTTGGAGAACAGGTTTCTTTTGGCCCCAATGGAGAATTTGAAACTGGGTTTGATGTTTTCAATTGGGTCACATTTCCAAACATGTCCTTTTTAAGAGTCCAAATTGGAAGCATTGATCCCTTGGCTCCCCCAGACAAGTTCCACACCATTTCTACCATGGATGCTGTTTGGCCCCTTGTATTTAACCAGGTGTGTCTTGTTTTTCAGTTTTCAAGAAATCACGTATTCATTCATGCACAGAAATAAATGATTAAATGACTATCACGACAACAACCTTTGGATTTAGCAGCCTCGGTATTTTTTATATGTGATGGGAACATAAACTGCTAAAATATAAACGGGTGACATAAAATTGAAATGTCCATAACATTTGATTACTTCCAATCCAAAATCATCTAAGTAATTGTAGTACTGGATTTTGCGATTAGTCAGTTGAGCATATCAATGCATGAGCATTGAGTTCAATGCAATGAAATTGAGATAAGCTAAGACAAAGCAATCAGATAAATTGGTATATGATAAAATAGAATGCAAATATATATTAAAAATGAATATTTCAGATCAAAAACCGCAGGTGCTTGTTACTCAAACTCAGCAAATTTATGAGGTGTGGACTTCAATTTCAAACTTCAACATACTGGCTGGGAAATACTGGAAGTTGAAATTCACCCCTCTTCTACTTGCTGAACATTGAGGAACAAATTAATTGAATTGAATTGAATTTTGATGAATTTAAAATAAAAGAAAATAGTGAAATTGGACACTCAGGAATGATGAGGATGGGAAGAGTTTGGGTGTGTATATTGGATGAAATGGACACTCCCAACACATACATTCTTCATATGAAAGAAATCTCATTTTATTTATAACAGACAATGCCTCTTTCCATCTGTAATGAGAAATGTCCTTCTGGCTCCAGCAAGGTAAAAATTGAAGGGAAATTATCCTGCTGCTATGACTGTAGACAGTGTCCAGATGGGAAGATAGCTGACCAAATGGGTAAGCAAAGGAATATGATGAATATATGGATAATTTAATAAATATAAATTTATTAAGTATAAGTATTATGGTGTCAGAAAATCTTATCTGATAGGTTGTATACTTTAGTGCATTTTGTATATTATTTTCAAAAAAATAATATGAAGTCATGATATCTTAGTAAATAAAGTATGCTATTAATTCTTCATGCTTAAAACCTATCATGGTTCTGTGAAACAGTGTTATTCGTTCTTTTTCCCCAGACTTAGATGACTGTTTCCCATGTCCAGAAGATCAATATCCAAATAAGGGTCAAGGTAATTGCCTTCAAAAAATTGTAACTTATTTAACTTTCCAAGAGCTGTTGGGTATTTCTTTGGTAATGATTGCAGTCTCCTTTTCTGTCATCTCAGCTGTGGTCCTGGGAATCTTCATTAAACACCAGGACACTCCCATTGTCAAAGCCAACAATAGGAACCTCACCTACACACTACTCATTGCTCTCCTGCTCTCCTTCCTTTGCACTCTGCTCTTCATTGGGCAACCTAATCGAGTGAAATGTCTCTTGCGACAAACTACATTTGGCATCACTTTCTCTATAGCTCTTTCTTGTATTTTGGGTAAAACAACCATAGTAGTTCTTGCTTTCATGGCCACAAAGCCAGGCTCCAAAATGAGGAAGTGGGTGGGAAGAAGGATGGCCAACACTATTGTCCTATCTGTCTTCACGGTTCAGTTCACCATCTGTGTGGTGTGATTGGCAATGTCTCCCCCATTTCCAGATTCAGACAGGCACTCCATGATTGAAGAAATTGTCCTGAAATGTAACGAAGGTTCAACCACAATGTTTTATACTGTCCTTGGCTTTATGGGGCTCTTGACCGCTGTCACTTTCACAGTGGCCTTCTTGGCTAGGAATTTACCGGACAGCTTCAACGAAGCCAAATTCATCACCTTCAGTATGTTGGTCTTTTGCAGTGTCTGGGTGTCATTTGTTCCCACCTATTTGAGCACCAAGGGAAAATATGTGGTTGCTGTGGAGATCTTCTCCATTTTGGCTTCAGCCGCTGGATTGCTGGGCTGCATTTTTTCTCCCAAGTGCTATATCATTATTCTGAGACCTGATTTGAATAAGAAGGAGCAATTAATAAAAAAATAAAACTGATATTTATATCTTGAATGAAGATAAATTGGTTATCTTCCATATAATATAATGGGTTTGGATTTTGGGGGGTGCTTTGGGGATTCTGCATTATTCTCTCATATGAGCATATCAATATGACATATAAGACAATACCTTGATATATAGGGACGCAAATATACATCCCTATTACACTCACTCTGTGAAACTATGACAGATAGTTTAGCATGTCACTCTTGCTTTGCATGAAGTATCCATGAAAATAAGACAAACCAGGAAGTTAGACAGTACTGGAAAAATAAACATACAGAGAACCTGTGTGACTGCAAACTCTTATTTAACATTCAGACATTTTTCTCTTCTATAACAACTTTTTTATAATTTTCAGGATGTGTAGATAGGTAGAGTCAAACAAGAAGGCGATTTTCAAAGCATTAGCTGTGATTATATTTCCAAGTTAACTTTAGGACCTAGAGTGTTTCCATCAATCTTTTCTTTTTAAACTATTAGATCATTATTCTGAGCTCCAATAAGAATAAATGGGAATAGCTAATCAAGAAGATAATTGTGTTTAAAAAATTTTTAATATTACAATATTCAGTTGTCTCATACTTATTGAATTTGTGTCCTGGAACTCATAAGCCTCATAATATATTTGAGTAAAAAAAATCTTGCCAACCATCCTAATATTCTTCAGAAGTATGTTTTTTTAAAAAAAAAAATAGAGGAAAATACCCACTAATTTCTACTGTTTCAAATCTGGATGGTAGAGACCCAGATGTTGGTTATGGATAAGATGGTTGTCCAGAAATTGGGAAACAATCAATACTAGTCCCCCTTGAAGCATGATAGCATCCACAGTTATGTTATTGTGGGAATTGAATAAAGAGTTTGGAAGAAGATTGTGATGGAGAATTACTTCTTAGCTTCCCTCATGTAACTGCCTTAAATTTTCCTTAAAGATATTGGTCTAATAGTGGTTTTATATCTGTGTTTTCTTTCTTGCTTTCAATGAATTTCAAGAAGCCAAATCCCAAAATGTTTCAGAAGGCCTAAGTATTTGGCTGCATTTATTAGAATGATAAAAATGTATAATCATAATTCTAATGAAAAAGAACTGAAAAAAATTATGAAATATCATGACCTGGATATTGAAACTACGCAATTATTGGATGAAACATGTAACAGTGATATCCATTGTCATCGGGGTACTTGATACAATGTCCAAGAATTTTGCAAAATACATCAAGAATTTGCAGCTTCCTGCTATAATGCCAGCAAGCTGCAAAAGATTATGCTACTCAAAAAAACATACATTTGAAGAAGATTCTTGTTGATACCTAGGATACTGTCAGCAAAATGTATCAACTATTGGAGCCAGTCAGTGATATTTGTGATACATTTTTAAATGTTCAGTTGACTGAGTTTCATGTTTAAAAAATAATAACAATAACAACAACAACAACAACAACAATAAGAATAACAATAACAGAATGATTATGTGAACCAAAGTACAGAAAAATTGCTGCTGTCTTTGAAAACAGAGAACATCATAAAAACAACATAACCAGAGGCAGAATATAAGGAAATAAAGCTGGAAGATAGATTAAATAGATGGAAAACGAAAGCTTTGCATGGACAGCACTTGAAAAACATAGAAGGAAAATATGATGACAACTTTACATGGACATGGCTTATTCTTCCATCAAGGAAGAAATGGAAGGTTTAATACTTGATGCTCAAGAACAAGCACTACAAACTAATCAGTAGTGGGATTCAAAAATTTTACTGCCAATTCTATGGACATGGTTTTGTGGGCATGGCTTTGTGGTCATGTGTCTGGGTAGGCACGGCTGGGTAGTCATTTGACTGTGGGTCATGATTAACTCTACATCACTCATGTCAAGGGGTGTTTTTCCTCTCCCTGCTTGCCTGGCCGCCTGAGCTCTTCTGGTCTTTGTCTATTAATCTATCTACCACTACAGTGTCTGGTAGATTATCTAATGCCTGCCTGTCCTTCTGAATCTGGAACTCTCACAGATTCTTAGCTCTATTATTCTCCACAATCTTCTGTGGAAACTCCTTGATGACTGGCTAGTGAATTCTGGGAGTTAAAATCCATACATCTTTCAATTGAGCGACACTGATCAAGCCCTTGGGTTCCATCTAGTGTGGTAAATCCCTGCTACTATAGATCTGGTGCTTAGTGCCTGTTCTTGATGGTTATGATCAGTGATCAGTGCTGCCATTTATGCAAACACACTTCAGGAATAATTATAAAAATGATGATTTCTAATTCATTTCCTTACTAATAGTAGAAATTCCTCTTTTACTGGTTCTTACTTACTTATAAGCAATCATAATTGAAAATCCCCACTTCCATCCCATTCCCTCACTAACCAAATTTCCAGCTCTATTCTCCTCCATGCAGGACAACCAAAGAAGACTATGTGACTATCAGTTTAAAAAAGGTTCAATCAGACCTTCCAAAAAAGAAGTTGGAGCTTCTTTTTTGGAAGAGCTTCTTTTTTTGAAGAACTTCATTTTCTGAAATGGGGTGGAAATGAGACTTTGATTATAATGCAAAATCCTCCCTTCTACCCCATCCAAGAGAAAAGATAATGCCATATTCTCATTTCTATCCCATTTCAAAATAGTGATAGTGCAAAATCCATTCCAGAACACACACCAATCCCTCCCTAACTTGCTTTCCAGCACTCTTCTCCTTCATGCAGGGCAACAAAAAAGACCGTGTGACTACCAGTTCAATCAGACTTCTGGTGTCTCCAGGGAGTAAAGTTCTTATTTATTGATATTTCAGTACCAGGAGATGCCAAATTCCAAGAAAAAGAACTAAAAAAACCCATGAAATATCACAACCTGGCCGTTGAAACTATGCAATTATGAATGAAACATGTAACAGTGATACCTATTGTCATTGGGGCACTTGGCACCATGTTCAAGAATTTTACAAAATACATCAAGAAATTCCAGCTTCCTGCAATATCACAAGCAGAATTGCAAAAATCTCTTACTCAGAACATCATACATCTTTAAAAGGTACTTAGTTGATACTTGGGATGCTGGCAGTAACCTGTATCAACCATTAGCACCAGTCAATGTTATTTGTGATGCTTTTTTGAATGTTTAATTGACTGAATTTCATGGTTAATGAATAAAGTATATTTATTTGTTTATTTAATTTATTTAATTTATATTTCTGTTTATTTGCCCATTGTGACTCGATGCAGCTTACACATTGTAAAACCGCATTTAAACTAAAAATAAAAAATAATAAAATCTAACAAAAAGAAGCAAATCTGGAAAAAAATAAAATAGATAAAAAATCATAATCATAATTGGAATTAAGCTAAAATGTAGGGGAGGCTGATTGTTTTATATTGATGAGTGTGGTATTTTTTTTACTTCTTAAATATATTCTGTTATAAAAAGAAAATATTCAATGTATTACAGCAGCCACATTGCCATCAATCCAGTAATAATTATAAAAAGTTAACTCTAGGATTATTTACATAATTTAAAATTTTAAAGATAAGGGGAAAATAATGTCAATATGAACTATGGTTTCTGGAATGCTAACGAATAAAGGGTTGTTTAAATTGTACATTTAAAGCTAAATGTGGCTTGGTTGACAATTGAAAAATGGATGATCTTAATTTATAATGCAATAAGTGTTTTTTATCTTAAGTTCAATCCTTAACACCGAGATCTTCACTGAATTTTTATTTATTGTTGTTTAAAAATGCCAGAGAGAAAATAAAGAAAAAGGAAGAAAAAGAAAAAGACATTTATTTGTAAAAGTAAATTACTATTTGGGTTGTAATGTCCCCTTTATTTATTTATCAAATTTTTATAACACACCTC
>NW_020769646.1:0-13607 GCF_900518735.1 Pseudonaja textilis
CGTCTGACAAGCAAAGCCCATGGGGAAGCTGGATTCATTTAACAACCGTGTGACTAATTTAAACAATTGCAGTGATTAACTCAACAGACCTGACAAGGAAAAGTTGTAAAATGGGGCAAAATTCACTTTTAAGAAATTCCTCACTTAGCAGCATAAAGTTTGGGGTCGTTTGTGGTCATAAGTTGAGGATTACCTGTACTCCGAGTTATAATTTGTCAGTCTTTGCTTGTCATGCTAACTACTGTAGATTCATGGCGGGTTGCATCCTTGTACTACAACAAGTTCTGGGAGTTGTCCCTTTGGCCTGTCTTGGACCCCAGAATCTGTTATGACACTTAGCTACAGTCAGTTTAGGTGTCATGCCCGTCAGAGTCTGAATCTGAGGAGGAAGATGAACAGCTGATGAAGCTGGAGTGTAGCTCTGTTGGCTGTGGAGGAGGCTGGGGAAAGGTCCAGCTGGGCAGAGCAGGGGAGAGATAGAACAAGGGAGGGGGAGTTCAGCGGAAGACCCAGGTCCATCCTTTCTTCATCCTAGGACACGCAGGGAGGAACGGAGAAGAGAGCAACGTGGGTTGTGTGGCTTATGGGGGAAGAAAAGGCCCTGATTCCCTTCATTAGCCGCAGCTGGGAAGGGAATTTAAAAGAAATGCATGCTGACTGTGGCAGCTGCTGGGAGCAAACATGAGTTTATCTGACTTTGCTTCTCTGTTTTCCTGGCCTCTTCCCAATAATGTTGAGTTATTGCCATGCCTGGGATTCTTGTTCCTGCCCTGTGAACTAATTACCTCATTTTGCCTTGATTGGATTTACAGTTACAGTTTTTGTTGACCACGTTTTGGACTTGATTCTCTTCAGCCAAAGGCTGTTCCTGGGAGAGTTTTTTTCTCCAGCCAGAAGGGAACCAGGACATTGGGGGCAAAGTTGGAGCTAATAAAGGGACTCTTTTGATTATCTGACTGTGCTGCCTTTGTGCCACGCCCCTTTGGGTCATCACATGAGGTGAGAGTGAAAAAAAGACCTTGGAGAAAACATTAGGAGCAATCACACCACCACTCACTGTGCATAGTGCAATTGGCACAACGGAAAACCACAATGTGTTGAACCAGCACAAGAGTACCTGTTTTCCAAGAACGGTTTTGAATAGATCATTGCCTCTAGAAATGGCATTCGGCCACCAGGGAGAGACCAACTCTTGTACGTATCCAATCAAAAGAAATGCAACCTCAAAGCCCCACTGAACTCCTGTTATGAAAATGAGGACATACGTGGCAGAAAGTGAACCTTGCAAACACAGGTGAGGTTCTCTCACTATTCAGGCAGGTAACAAAAAAACAGCACTTACTGTGTTGAGCCTCGAACTGGCTAAATATTTGACTGAAGTCACCTCTCTAATATCCTCCCCCCCAAATAAAAAGAAAGCCAGCCTCTTCCTATCCTCCACACCCTGGGACATATATAATTATAAACACAGGTAGTCCTTGAGTTACAACTGCTTGCTTAGCGACGGATTGAAGTTATAGCAGATCTCTCTCCCCCCCCCACCCACCCCAAAAAGAGTACTTACAAACCAATTTCAAAGTTCTGACAGTCCCCTGATTGCATTTGGGGTGTTTGGCATAGCAACTGTCTTGCGACTATGATCATTTGCAAAGTCCTGCGATCATACAACCCCAATTTATGATGGGTTATGTCCGTTGGATACAACGAGATTGAGTAACCATCACGGCGTTGAACAGCTGTTGCAAAAAAAGGTAAAAATCTGCTGTGGTCATTTGGAGACCTACTTAATGACGGGCAGAACTTCCTACTGTGATTCCTGCCCCAATTATGGCTGTAAGTCAAGGACTACTTTTGTGCAAATCCTCCTTATTCTGACAAGACTGCTCACCCTTGCCTCAGGGGACAGGGGAACAAACGGTGGTGGAATTCAACCGGTTCGCAGCACTTCAGCCACTGAGCCAGTTGTTAAATTGCTGGCTGGCCACGCTAGAGTCCTCACGCGCCCCATTTTGGCTCCCCATTTGGCCTACTAGGCCCAAAACCAGGTGCGGGGTGTGTGTGCATTTTTGCACCCAGGGAGGTGCAGGAGGCCAAGTGCTACCTGTCACACACCCCTGGCCACAACCACCATGGCCACACCCACCCAGCCGGTCATTAGGGCAGAGAACGGGTTGTTAAATTATTTGAATCCCACCACTGGGAACAACTAGACGTCTCTTTCAATAAATATATCCACATTAATAAAGAGCATTCAGATGATCCTGCAAACAGTTATTGCAGTAGCTTGCAGCCAAAGCTATTTCATACGATTATTAAATTGAAAAGCTTTTTTAAAACAAAAAACAAAAAAAAAACTACCCACCGGTCTGTGCTAAAAATTACAAAAACTCCTTCCTGACCTCAGAGGGAAGAGACAAAAAGCAAAGGCAGACATGGGCCGATTGTTTTATCCATCCTTATACTTATACATATACATTATACATATATATTATATTTCACATAGAGATCTGGCTTAATATCTTAAGAGAAGCGTCACAGGGAAAGTCACCATTCAGAGTTGAATCCACGCCGTCCAGGACCCAGGGAGATTCCAACTTCCCTTCAGTCTTAGATTTTGCATTTTGGGCAGAGATGGCATTCAGCCGGTTGGCACCGGTTCTGGCGTACTGGGAGCAGAAAGCACTCCCTCATAGAACCAGTAGGAAGAAATGTGGAATCCCACCACGGATCTTGGGGCAGGGAGCGCTTGGCAACGGGGGCAAGACAGAAGTGCTTTCAGCCACAGAACCAAGTCGTTAAGAAACTCCCGTCGCTTCTGGGAGCTGCTGGACACAAACCAGGATTAATACAAGCACGGCGATCGCTTCCCAGAGTGCAGGAACTAAGGCCTACTTGGCATCAAGCGGGGAGCCGTCATTTCTGAAGCTGTCAAACGGACAAATGTCCTCGCCAGCGAACATTTGTTCCTTGAAGAAAGATGGCCCCAAACTATGGTAGTTAGAAAGAAAGAAAAGAAAAGCCGTTTGCCTTGAAGAATGCCCTCTCCCTCCCTCGACGCTTTCCCCAAAGATCCTTGCATGACATTTTGAGTTGCGATGGTGGCCCTTGACCTCTTGCCCCCCAAAACCTCCTTTCCCGCAGATGTCTTTAAAGGGCTGAATCGTGTTTGGTGAGAAGTAGCTTTTGCGTAGATCCCTGCTGGAAATCTCCATTTGACTGCAATTCCTCCTCCTCCTCTTCAAGCCTCCCAAGCTCCGCTATCATCTAAGACTGGGAATAGACGGCCAGGACGGTGCCGCCCTCTGCTGGGCTCTGGTAGCGCTGGCGGGCGTGTTTCTCACAATACATCTCTTCCCCAACCCAGAAGTGGCCACGCATCTTCAGGTTGAGCCCACAGTCGGTGCAAACGTAGCAAGATGGGTGGCGGTAGCGGTTCTCTTGGATCTTCACAGCCTGGTATCTGGGGAAGGTGGAACAGAAGAGAAGTCCTGTGAGAAAAGATGACTAAGCATCGACAAGCAGCAGGTGGTTCAATCTTGGCAAGATTTGTGGACTTCAACTTCCAGAAATTCCCAATCATCAATCCACCAGTCGAAGTTCCACAAGTCTTAAATTTGCCTTGGTGGGACACCCCCGATCTACAACAAGCCAACCGTCATCATCATCCAAGGGTCACCAACTCTCTGAAAGGCTTGGTTTAACCAAGCATTCTTTAGTTTACTTTACTTTATTATCATTGCACCTCGTACAATGAAATCAAACTCCATTTCAGTGCACATCATGACCATGAAAATAAACACAAACACACACCTTTCACCCTCCACACATTGAACCGAAAACCCCCAACACCGCACCAACAATGCACTATACAGCAGAATTCAAAAGAGCTACTGCCCTGGGATAGAAGCTGTTTTTCAGCCTATTCGTCCTTGTTTTTTTTGTCATGCTAATAGTTAAAAAAAAAAGGATGAGATGGATCTTTGAGAATGTTTTGAACTTTCTTAAGGCAGCGGGAGCTCTAAAGCTCTTCCAAAGAGGGGAGAGAGCAGCCAATGATCTTCTGGGCAATGACGTTAACCCTCTGGAGTGCTGTCCTATCTGCCCCTGTGCAGTTGGCAAACCATACAGAGGTGCAGTAAGTTAATATACTCTGTATGGTGCAGCAGTAGAAGGTCACCAGCAGTTATCAATTCAGTTGTTTCCTGAGAAGCCTCAGGTAGTATCATCTCTGCTGGGCCCTTTTGACCAGGGCTGCAATGTGAATACCCCAGGTCAGGTCCTTTTTTAGGGTAACACCCAGAAACTTAAAACTGGCCACTTGCTCCACTCGGTCTCCATTGATAAACCAGGGCTGGATGTCTGATCTGTTCCTTCTATAGTCCACTATAAGCCTTGGAAAACAGGTTGATCCCCTTCTCTCTGGGGCAGCCCCTCAAGTATTGGAAGACTGCTATCATGTCTCCCCTGGTCCTTCTCTTCACTGCAACCGTTCTTCGTATGTTTTAGCCTCCAGTCCCTTCATCATCCTGGTTGTTCTTCTCTGCACTCTTTCTAGAGTCTCAACCTCTTTAAAATATGGTAACTAAAACTGGATGCAGTACTCCAGGTGTGGTCTTACCAAGTCTTTATAGAGTGGTATCAGTACCTCACTTGATCTTGATTGTATACATTGGTTGTAAGCGAAATAACTGGTTGTAAAGTCACTCCCCCCCGCCCCCCCAATGCAGCTGTAATTAAATGAATCGTTGTAAGTCAAAGATGACATGTATTATCGAAGGGACCAATGCCTGACCTCTCATTTGGCTGCTCTTAGCATGGTTCATCTTCATCCACTCCTCTTTCCTTTCTTCTAGCCTGGCAGGTTACACTGCCATTTCCAGTTGTGGGTTGCAAAATCATTAATTACCAAAATCATCCGCAGCTCTTATTCAGGAAAAAATATTCAGGCCCAAAACCGTCCTGAGTGCTTATCCCTTGCCCCACCCGTGGCTTTAATCCCTGGGCCAAGGATCCCTTTGAAGATCTGAAGAAAGACAGATTCATCCTCTTTGCCATCGTTTATCTGTATTTTGGACTGATTTTTATCGCAACTTCTTCCTTGTGAGCTGCCCAGTCATCAGGCACAGATGTTTAATAAACTAGCTATGGAGATTCCTAATCATCCAAGTCATGGTTGTCCCCAAAGGTGTTTTTTTATTTTCCCCAAAAGACAACTGGACTTTCTTGTTTGTTTCTTTCCCCCTTTTAAAACGTTCCGAAGAACTAAAGAAACTTCTTGGATGAAAAACAAACGTTTTCAAAGAAAAGGAAAAAAACCAAGAAAGTCCAATTGCCTTTTTGCAAAATAATTTCTTTAATAAATTACTAACATTAACACCAAAAACAAAAAATGCACGCTTACAATCACCACCTTAGCAAATGCCTCAACTACTGTTACTCTGCTCACTGGTTCAAAATAGACCCTCCTCCTTACCAAACCGTTTTGCTTTCTGTGTCTTTTTTTTTTTTAATGAAAGTTTCCTGCTAGAAATTCATTACACATCGTCAGGGCATGCTTCAGAGATGGTATTCAGCAGGTTCAGGCCAGTTCTGGAGAACCGGTAGCGGAAATTTTGAGTAGTTTGGAGAACCAGCAAATACCACCTCTGACTGGCCCCACCCCCTTCTATTCTCTGCCTCCCATTGAGTCCCAGCTGATCGGCTGGGTCTTCTTTGGTTGCCCTGCACAGGAGAACGGAGCTGGAAAGCAGGTTAGTAGGATGGGGAGGGAATGGGGTTTTGCAGTAACCTTCCCCTGCTATGCCCACCAAGCCATGCCCACCACACTCACCAAGCTACACCCACAGAACCGGTAGTAAAAAAATTTGAATCCCACCACTGGCATGCTGGCTCTTCACCCACTCTGTAAACAGCTGCTGGAATCTCTGCCCACCAGATGGCTATAAATAACAAACTCTTTGCCCTGTGGGGCAAAGGGGGTAGTGGCAGGGCCTCCTGCCCCAGATCAAATCCAAATACCTGAACCTAGGACCACAAATAGAGACTGGAAAATTAGTTAAGCGATGCGAAGTCGTATGGTGGCGGCTGATGCTGTGGCCTTTTTGGAGGTGGTCATGAAGCGAGACATCCCATGTGACTGTGGCTTGCAACCTCCAGCCAGCTTCCCCCTTTGCTGATGTGGAAGATCACAAATGATGACCACGTGATGGAAGGATGATGCAATTGTCATAAGTGTGAGCCCAGCTGCCATGTGCCTGGACTGTGATCACATGACTTCAAGGAATGTAATGGCTGTTAAGTAGAGGACTGATCATAGGTCACATTCCAGACAAATGGCTGTCCCATCTCCAGGGACAGAGCACCCACAACATCTGGAGATGAAGTCAGTCCACGGATTAATTATTCTCACTGTCAGGAAATTTCCCCTTAATTCTAGGTTGGATCTTTCTTTGATAAGCTTCCATCCATTATCCCAAAGGGGCTTTTTCCAAGAGGCAACTGGATTTCCTTGTTTTTCTTTGAAGACGTTTTCACTTCTCATCCAAGAAGCTTTTCCAGCTCTGCTCTGCTGAAGAAGTTCTGCTGGAGAAGCTTCTTGGATGAGAAACAAAAATGTCTTCAAAGGAAAGCCTTTCTATGTCCGGTGGCCTCTTGAGAAAGCATCTTCGGTACAACCATGACCTGGATGACGGAGAATCTTCAGACATTTCCATCCATTACTTTTTTTTCCTCCTGCCTTCAGGTGCTTTGGAGAATAAATCATCCCCTCTTCCATGTGGCAAACCCCTCAAATAGTTGAAATAGGCCTTCTCTATTCTAATCCCTTTGGTACCAAATCCTACTTTAGGATTAGCCATACTCACGTGATGGGGCTGTCACATTTCTCACAGGTGTGCAGCTTCTGAGCGTTTCCTGCCGTAGTGCTGCTGACCGGCTTGTGCAAACTGGGAGAGAGCTGGCTGGGGAAATGGCTTGCTGTGCCCTCTGTCAAAGCAGGACAGAAGGTACATTAGAAAACAGCATTTTTTTTATAAAAAAAACTGGTTTTAAAACGGGTCCTCAAACTTGACAGCTTTGAGACTTGTGGACTTCAACTCCGAGAATTCCTCCTCCAGTCATGTTAGCTCAGGAATTCTGGGAGTTGAAGTCCACAAGTCTCAAAGCTGCCAAGTTTGGGGATCCCTGTTTAAGATAGATGATTTTATTTATTTTTATTTTATTTATTTATTTGATTTGTCAATCGCTTACAACAGGAGTCCTCAAACTTGACAGCGTTAAGACTTGTGGACTTCAACTCCCAGAATTCCTCCTCCGGTCATGTTAGCTCAGGAATTCTGGGAGCTGAAGTCCACAAGTCTTAAACTTGCCAAGTTTGAGGGCCCTTGCTTTAAAGAATGTACAATCCTATGTATATCAACCCAGAAATTAAGGTGTTTTTTTTTTTCTTCTTCTCAATGAAAAAATCACATCTGCAGCCTCAAAAGAAGTATTTCACTGAATGAATACTTTTCCTTCTTTCAGTGTCAGTGTTAATAGCTGAAGCAAGTTCAGGATGGCGCATTGAGCAGGCCAATGTATCTGCACAGGTTTAGAAGGGAAACATGATTGTTTATAATTTTCTTGTTTCCTTTCCTCTGAAGAAAAAGTGGCATCCATCAGAAACCTCCATGCCCTTACATTATTAAAACTACCAATTAAAAGTCTGTCAGCTGAAAGCTTTCCGCTGATTACTGTCGTCTGTCAACAAAGATTATAGCCCATCCAGAGGCTGGTTTAAAATGCTGGTTTATCTGCCTTTTGAATTTAAGTTTCCTCCCTTATTTGCTTCCTCCCTCTCTCCCCCCCCACCACACACAAACAGGGCAGCAAACTAGACCAGCCATAAAAGGAACAAGACCTGTTCATATCATTATGACAAAAAACAAAAAGTTGTGATTTGATGCTAATGCCTTTTTTTACTGCAACAGAGAGTGTCACAAGTCAATGCTGCTTATCTTTCCTTTCTTCTCCTTCCTCACTTCTCTTCCCCCTCTTCTTCTTCACTGCTTTTCCATTTGCCTTTGTATCTCATAATAGTTTATAACTCAATAAAAATGTTAAAACTGGAAGGAACAAGACTTTTATCCCATGAGATTATTACATGGTCGCAAATGAATAAAGGCCGATCTACCAAAGTTAATGTTACCAAGTTTCTCATATATTTTTTTCTCCAGTTGGTTTGTTCTATCTTACTTCCAACCCTCACACCTTGTGATTTTGAAAAGAAGAGAAAACAAGCTCATTTTATGCTATTAGAAGCATTTCCCATTATCATATTTTTGCAAACATGTGTTTCTATAACGTACACAAGAAAAAAAACGACTACAACAGAAAACACTAGATCGGAACACGTCTGGATTAAAATGCAAAGCCAGTTGTGCCACGTGTCTTCATTCTATCCACAGATAAGAACCCTGCCCACCCTCTGCCTCTTTCACCTTTTTCATCCAATTCCAGAGCCACCTGGAGTAGGCGGAAAGTGCTGGACTGCCGTGGTGCAGCCCTCGTATCACGGTTTTCCTGCATCAGCTTGTAGACCTCCGAGTCTCCTTCCAAGTGGTTCATGGTCGGCTCCGTATCCAAGCTAAGAGAGACAAAACATGTACAGTCAGGCTTAGGATGAAGGGGAAAAAAATACCTCAAGGTTTCCATCCAGGAGGACAGGACAAACTAGTATTTCATCCCTTTACAGTGCCTGAAAGAAGAGGGATGACCAGAATAGGGGCTGAGTGCAATCCTTGTAGGCTGCTCATCTACAGAGGTACATATGTTATTATCACGATGCTACTTGTTTGACAATGGAACTCATGTAGGACTTTCCTTGCTTCAGACGGGACAAGATTTCAGAAAGTGACTGTTTTCTATCCAGGTTTAAAGTCAGAAAAATGTTGCTCTCTACCCTTTCACTGTTTAAGAAAGTATCTCTAGTACTTCTGCTCTCTAACTCTTCCAATATCTCCAGCACGCCTGCTCTCTCTCTCTTCCTCTCTGGAAACTAGATCCACCACAACCAGCAAAAGAAGTCAGTGAAGATCCAGGACGCTCCTTGAGACATGTAAATGGGATGACAGCAGAGAGGCTCCCTCTCCCATTGGCTGAACCCCAAGAGAAAAGCTTATCCAGACATGTCCTTCAACACTTGTCCAAACGGCTCACCTACAGAAAACGGGTCGTTTTGTAGAAGCACACGAGTACGGTAGTAAGCTAGCACCTGCACCGCTTCTTTCTGCCAGAACCAGCCCTCTGGAGTCTAACCAGGTTTAGGAAGGCTGCGAATTAACCCTCCTCCCAGCAACAGCGAATTTGGTAGCCCTCTCACCACAATTTTTCTTCTTCTTCTTCCTCCTCTGGTCCTTGGAGTTGCTCGGAGTCAGTCTTGCTGCCTCTCCCGTTGTGAGAGAACAGGCGGGACTCTCCCTCAACCTACAATCCTTAGACCTGCCCTGTCTCGACCTTCGTCAGCAACTCTGACGAAGCGTGTGATTAACCCTCACACTTCCTGGCCCAATAAGGAGTGCAGTAAATGATGCCCAGAAAGTACATTTTGCAGATCTGGGAGGCTTAGGCACAACGGAATAGGAAGAGGGCTTCCTGACAAGGAAGGAAACTTACTTTCCCCCAGCACCAAAATGAGTTGGGTTGGTTAGTTTATTTTCAGAGTGCAGAGTTCCAGGCACAAATTTTATTACTAAAATCTGAAAATATAAAGAGGTTATGATAAGAGTATTTACCAGGTATAAGAAGTGAGTACTGGAAAATTGTTTGATTAATGACACACCGACTAAGTAATTAGAAATGTTTGTTTTTACGTTTATTGGTTATTTATACCTTTTTGGTTTCGTATTTTACGAAATGTTTTGTATTATGTATTTTTTTTATGTCTAATAAAGTTTATTTTTAAATTTTTAAATAAATAAAATAAAATCTGATAAAGTACAATTTAAAATGGAATTGGAATAAGGTTTAAAATGAAATTGGAATAAAACACAATCATTTAATATATAGATAAAATATGATACAATTATATTTCGGTACCACCCCTGCAATCTACCCCCGTCAGTCCCACACCAAAATGAGTAAAATCGGACAAACACTCCTGGATGGAGTGTTTTCCTCTGCCCATCTCTAGCAACCGCCAGCCTCTCTTGAGAAATAAGCAGAATTTACCGGAGATAAGCACAATCTGCTTTCATGTTCCAACTACTTGGTGATTCAGAAACTTACATTTTACATCTCTCCTAAAATAACAGTTTGAGTGGTTGTGTGTGTGTCCCCGGCACAGGAGAAATCAATCTAAAATGGAGGTTCTCAGCTACCACAACTGGTGGGGGGGGAATGATCTGAGGTACATTTTCTGTTAATATGGCAGTGGTTTTACTGTATGTTTTTCTTCTTGAACAATTAAGAGCCAGCCATGTCATAGCTAAGAAAGATCATCAGAAGAAAAACAAAGTATGGGGCACTATCGATGGCTCTCAACTTTTCCTGCGTCTATGAAGACTTTTAGAAGAATGCATTAAAAATTATAAGTGGAATTGTCATCTTTCTTTTTCCTTTTTAGGACTATAATTAAAAGAAAACACATCAATATAAACATTAGTGCAAACTGCAGGTGTAAAATGGCAACCTCCAATTATCCACTGGCTCGTGTTTTATTTCCCTAGTAATTTTATTTAGAAAGAACGTTAAAAGATATAGAAAGGAAGGAAGGAACGAAGGAAGATAAAAAAGAACCCAAACACCCCTTTAAGGAAATAAGATTCCAATTCATTGCTGTTATTTTATTTTGAAATGAAAACACTTATTTTGAAATGAAAACAATTCATAAACATTAGGTAACACAAAATGCAGGAAGCTGCCTTACTGCCAGGCCATTTGTCTCTATGGTAGTGTTTACTCCAATTGGGACCTGCTTTCCCGTTCCTAAGGCTTTACTATCATTGTTTGCAAGCAGGTGTTCAACTATTCCTGAATAATGGTGGGAATGAGTTGCCAGTTTTTCTGTTTTGAATGAGTGGTGAAGATTTGAGAAACCCTTCTCTGGAAAGACCATTAAAGCAAACCGGCGCTATTCCTGTGCTGAAAAATGAACAATGCCCCAAGAGCTGCATGTTTGATCGTCTAAAAACCTGCGATATAGACTTGACTTGGGGAAGCTGAAAAGCATCTATCGAAAAACAACTCGCACTGGACCAGCATGGCAGATTGTGGTCCACCAGCTTCAATGGAGAGGCTTCCATCTTGCGTTGGGTTCATTTGGACTGGGCCTATGACAATACTCTGACGACGACTTATGTTCATATATTCAGTTCAAGGCAGCCACGCCCAAACTCTTGTCAATAGCTCTTTTATGCTGCTTCTCGAAGAGACTTGTGTATCAATAATTAAAAAACGGAAAGACACGCATGCCCTTCCTTTTATCAATAAGGAAGGAGCAGAAAACACACACACAAAGGAAGGGTGTGTAGCTTGGCAGTGCAAGGATGTAAGTGGTGAAACTGGACAATGCAGATCAAGGTACAGCTACCTTGATTGAGCTGTTTCTGGCTAGCATAAGATTCTTAAATCTACTGGCTAATAAATGGGCCTTGACAAGCTTCCCCTAACCAGGCACCCTCCAAAAATATTGGATTTCTACTCTCCAGGTTTTGAAGCATTTCTAGCAGGGCTACCAGGCTCTGTAACAGCTTTGCTCCCTATGCCCTCCGTAGTTATCTGTATTCATTTATTTATTTTGTCATGTTTATGTAGTGTAAAATTTGGGGTGGTGACTCTTTGAGGGCCTTATGCAACGAAATTTCACTTTAATGTATGCCGATCAATGTACATTCAAAGTCACAATAAAGTTATCCTCTTCATTTTCTTTTTTTTTCTTTTTTCTCCATTTTCCATTCCATTCTATTATTTCCTATTCTATTCCATTCCATTCCATTCTAATGTACTGTAGTCCCATCCCATCCCATCCTATCCCACCCTATCCTGGTAAACTCACAAGATTCATTTTTCTCGCCACATACATATATACATCCGAACTAGTTAGTTAGTTAGCTTGTAATAAATATTATCAAATATTTAATAATATAATAGTTTGTAATAAATATTAATAGTTTATAATATTACCAAATATTGTAATGCATAAACTATATGTTTATGTAGTGTACCTTTGAGAGCTATTAAAATGAAATTTCATTTTAATCTATGCCAATTAGTGTACATTCAAAGTGACCATGACGTTATTTAAGTCTAACTCTAAGTCAGGTCTACCTTGCTGCCAAGGGACAAGGAACTGAAGAAGGGAGGAACCAAATTCAGGAGGTCACGGGCCACACCTAGAATTCTTTGGTGGATTTTGCCTGAAGACAAGCGTTCCATCTTCCTGGTATGATGACTCTTGGACCACCAAGACTTCCATTCTTCTGATAAAGTAAAGGTAAAAGCTCCCCTCGCACATACGTGCTAGTTGTTTCCTGCTCTAGAAGACGGTGCTCATCTCCGTTGCAAAGCCGAAGAAGAGCCAGCGCTGTCCGAAGACATCTCCGTGGTCATGTGGCCGGCATGACTAAATGCCTTTAAAGGCACATGGAACGCTGTTCCCTTCCCACCAAAGGGGTCCCTATTTTTCTACTTGCATTTTGACATGCTTTCAAACTGCTCGGTTGGCAGAAGCTCAGACAAGTAGCGGGAGCTCACTCTGTGACACGGCGCTAGGGATTTGAACCGCCAACCTGCTGACCTTTCTGATCGACAAGCTCAGTGGTCTTAGCCGCTGAGCCACCGCGTCCCTTATTATTAATAACGTACAATATAACAATAAAGCCGATCACTTAGCATCATTTGCAGAAGGGTTTTTACAAACAGGTTATTTTCTGAACTCCTGTGAAGCTACTGCTTTTCTTTTAGAGAATCCTGGCTTGCCAGCAGGGGGAAGAAAGAAATACAGTACTGGTTCATAGACCTAGGTATACAGTTACTACAGCACTAAAAAAAAAAAAATGTGACTCACAACTAGTCTTCACACACGCAACCATCGTAGCATCCTCCCGGTCATGTGGTCCAAATGCAGGCACCTGGCAACCAGCACTTATTTATAATTATTGTGGCAACCTCAGGTCATGTGATGGCTGGCTTCTCACCGCCAGCAAAGTCAATAGGGGAAGCCAGGCTTGCTTAACAACTGCATTATTCGCTTTACGACGGCAGGGATTTGCTTAATGATTGGGGGGGGGGGAGGAAAGGTCATTAATATGAGGGGCAATTCTTTTAGCAGCCACCCTGCTTAGCCATGGAAATTCTGATCCCAACTGTGGTCATAAGTTGAATGCTACTTCCAGGTAAAAAAATGCTGCCAGTCACTGAATGTGGTCAGGAAATTAAAGAACTACAACAATGCAACTGAAGCATCACCTGTTTCTGAGTCTCTCCCTCTCTCTCCCTCCTGCTCTCCTCTCGCTCTCCCTCCCTCTCTCCTTCCCTCCCTCCCTCTCCCTCTCCTCTCTCCTTCCCTTCCTCTCCCTTTCTCCTCTCCCTCCCGCTCTCTTCTCTCTCCATCCCTCTTCTCTCTCTCTCTC
>NW_020769646.1:14007-46805 GCF_900518735.1 Pseudonaja textilis
CTTCTTCCTTCTCTCTCTCTCCTTCCCTCCTGTCTCCCCCTCCTCTCTCCCGCTCTCTTCTCTCTCCCTCCCTCTCCTCTCTTCCTCCTTCTCCCCTTCTCCTCTCCCTCCCGCTCTCTTCTCTCTCTCTTCTTCTCTCTCTCTCTCCTTCCCATCTCCCCCTGCTCTCTTCTCCCTCCCTTCCTCTCTCCTTCCCTCCCTCCCTCTTTCTCTCCCCTCTCTCTCCTCCTTTTCTTCCTCTCCCCTTCTCCTCTCTCCCTCCTGCTCTCTTCTCTCTCCATCCCTCTCCTTCTCTCTCTCTCTCCTTCACTCCTGTCTCTCCCTCTCTTCCTCCCTCCCTCTTCTCTCCCCCCCTCCCTCCCTCTCTTCTCTCCCCCCACCCCCGTGTACACCAACACTCCTGTTTGCTTTGCAGGTCCAGAGTTAGCGATGGAGCTTGAATTCCTTGCACAAACCATCAAAATGACGAGATTCTTCTTAAGACCTTAGAAGGCCGACTACAATCAAACCAAATAAATCACTGGTTTGACTCCAGGAGCTAAATCCGATCCAGATGCAACTGATCCCCAATTGCCATCTCCTCACAACTTGCTCTGACTTCAAATGCTAATTTGAAAGCTGGAAAGAGGAAGGTGTTCAACCTTCCTCTCCCAACTCCCTGGACTTTCCTGGCTCGCCATTAAAAAGATTACGATTGGGAAAGAATTTGGTTAAAATAATTTATCCATTTATATTTCTCCCACTCCTCCATGGAAACTTGGAAAGGTAATTTAAGACTTTAGAAAAAAAAAAAAAACCTAACTCCTACAGCTACTTTAAAGTAAACTAAAAAGTGTTGGAAGATCTACAGATAGAATCTGAATGTCACCTTTGGCAATCCCTTGCATATTTTAAGTCATCGTTATGGCCATTCAGTGCTAAGCCAGCATCATTTCTATACAGCACGAGAGAGAAAACTTACTGAGAGCTTCCAAACAAGCTGCAGTGTAGCATATTTTGAACAAGGATCTCCTAGGGTAAAAGTGCCCAAACTTGTCAACTTTAAGACTGGTGGACTTGAACTCCCAGAATTTCCCAGCCAGTCATGACATCCACCAAGACTTCAAGTTGCCAAGGTTGGAAATCTTGGTCCTAAAAAATTCTCCTACTTAGGTCCATTAGAAACCAGGAAAAGTTACCTGTAACTGCGGTTATAGGAAGATGGGCTTCTTTCCTGGTCCTTCCTGATCTCCCCAGGGTTGGAGAAGGAGTATCTACCAGGAGATGGAAAGCCATTTAATGGAGGCAACATTGTCACTGGAGACACCCTGGAATGGGTGAAGTTTCTTGGTTCTGGTATCTGACGTAGTAGAAAAGAGACAGTAGGATGACATTACATTAAAAAAGGCCACTAACAAAGATGACTGCACAATCAATCACAAAACACTTTGCAAATATAACATTTTATAACAGATAGAACTAAACTGATTACTATGTGTGTGTGTGTGTGTGTCTATATCTATCTATAACTATCATCTCTCTCTCTCACCTTTATTATTTTAAAAATAATAGAATAGATTAGAATTCTTTATTGTCCAAGTGTGATTGGACGCACAAGGAATTTGTCTTGGTGCAAATGCTCTCAGTGTACATAAAAGAAAAGATACATTCGTCAAAAGTCAATAATCATCAGGGAAAACACTTAATGGTAGTCATTGGTTACAATAAGCAATCAAAACATATTAGGAAACGGTCAGTATAAATCATAAGGATACAAGCGACAAAGTTACAGTCATACAGTCACAAGTGGGAGGGGGTGGGGGATAAGGAGTGATGAGAAGATTAATACTAATAGTAGTGCAGACTTTGTAAATAGTTGAACAGTGTTGAGGGAATTATTTGTTTAGCAGAGTGATGGCATTCAGGGAAAAAAACATCCTTGTGTCTAGTTGTTCTGGTGTGCAGTGCTCTACAGCGTCGTTTTGAGGGAAGGAGTTGAAACAGTTTATGTCCGGGATGTGAGGGGTCTGTAGATATTTTCACAGCCTTCTTTTTGACTCGTGTAGTACCCAGGTCCTCGATGGAAGGCATTTTGGTAGCAATTTTTTCTTCTGCAGTCCTAATTACTCTCTGAAGTCTGTGTCTGTCTTGTTGGGTTGCAGAACCAAACCAGACAGTGATAGAGGTGTAGATAAAAGCAGCGAACATACCCAACACTCCTTCTCCCTCCTCTTCGCCCCACAACAACACCAAGAAGGTGTATTAGGCTGGCTTTCATGCCTAAGGCAGGACTTGAACTCACAGTTGCTCAACTTGCTACAGCATAGAAACTCCCCAATTACAGGTATTCAGTTTTCCAAACGTTCATTATTAAACCTCCAGGGACCAAGCTGTTTGTCTTTTGGGGAGGGAGGCTAAACAATGGTGATAAACTCTAGTAACACAGGCCTGAGGCTAAGAGACAGATCGATCCCTGTGCATTTCAGCCGTCGGTCCTACAAAAATATACAATAATCTCACAACCCACCTTCTCCTAGGTCTACGATCTAAGCCAATGATAATGAACCGTTAGGGCTTGGTTCAGAATTCTGTCTCTATCTCCTCTGTCTGTCTGTCTCTCTGTCCGTCCGTCCATTTCTCCCCCCCCCCAAAGACAAAAGAATAACAATTCTCTATCTCCCCCTCTATTTAGGCCACCTGAACCGCAGCACTTGGCTTCAGGTGTTGATGAATGCTGTCATGGTGTGTCACCTTTGACACCCAAGTCATAGGTTTCCCATCCCTGTCCTAGACCCTTAATTAAAAAAAAACACGAAAGATATTTAAAGGCTAGGTTTAACCCAAAGATTCAAATTCTGCATCAAGAAAAGGCAAGATTTGGCCACCTGTATAAAGGATGCAAAGTTAGATAAATAACCACACAGGAAGGAAGGAAAATGGGGCAGTTAAAAGGGAGATGGAGTGAAATGTCTCACCACTCTACCCCACCCCAAAACCCCCCACAGGAATGCAATCTGGCTAACTGGCTGTTAAAGATTTCAGTAAGCCTCGCCAGCAGTCTTTCAAATAAATCTTCACAACCAGCCACGGAAGCTAGAAATATGTTTCTACAAAACTCTGCACGTCTCAGCCACCTGCCAAACTGCGTATCCAACATCCCTGGTTTTTCTGCACCCTTGTAACTGTTACGAAGACGCAGGACGGGGCCGCTGGGGGTTCGCAGGGGTTTGGAGACCACCCAAATCCCACTCCTGGCTGGCCTACCTTGCTCCTCCCTTCCCCTCCCAAGAGTCCCCAGGTGGCCCATTTTGGATGCAGGTAAGTACAGGGTGCACACAGAGGGAAGACAAAAAAATAGGTTTCCCGGAGTTTGGGAAGGCCGGAAATGGGCCTCTGGAGCCCGGGCAGGACAAAAATGCCCGCCCCCGTGGTGCAGGAGGCTGAGTAGGCCACGCCCACCATGGCCCACCCACCCAGCAACTGGGCAGAGAACCCTTTGCTAAATTTTTTGAACACATAAACACAGATGGTCAAGTTCTATCAAGTCTAAATGTTCCATAGAACCACTTCACCCTTATCCAGTAATCCCCTGATAAGCCAAAATCTTTCCTGAAGAGCAGAATGCAAGCTTTCTATTGTGAGTAGAATAGTTGGGGTTTTTTGGGGGGGGTGGACATGAAACTAAAGACAGAAAGAAACCTCTTCTCAACTTTTATCCCAAACCAGAAGGAGAATCCTCACCAATACTGTTTTAAAGGCTATTAAACGTTTTTAAACACATGTATTTGAGAAAGAGGGGTAGTAAAGGTAACGGCTTATCCTGGCTTATGGTCGATCATTTATTAAGACTAGCCAAGAGGGAAATTCTTGAGAACTCTGCACAGGTCCTACCATTGATCTTACAGGATTTTAACATTAATTGCAAAGAAGAGCAATTAAGATGATTAAAGGCCAGGAGGCTAAAAATCGTATTAAGAACGGTTGGAGGATTTGGGTTTGGCTAGTTAGAGAAAATAAGGACTGGGGAGGATGTGATAGCAGCATGCCAATATTTGAAGAGCTGTCACAAAGAAGAGGGGGTCAATTTATTTTCCAAAGCCCCTGAGGGCAGGACAAGAAGCAACGGATGGAAACTAATCCAGGAGAGAAGCAACGAAGAACTAAGGAGGAATTTCCTAACAGTTAGAACAATTAATCAGTGGAACAGAAGTTGCCTTCAGAAATTATGGATGCTTCATCACAGGAGGTTTTTAAGAAGAGACTGGACAGTCACTTGTCTGAGATGGTATAGGGCAGGGGTCTCAAACACAATTTACCTGGGGGCCGCTGGAGGCAGAGGCTGGGTGAGGCTGGGCCGCATAATATTATACTTTACACTATATATTTATATTATACACTAATATTATACTTTCATATCATGGTGGGGGCCACAGGATATCGTCCTGCGGGCTGCAATTGGCCTGCGGGCTCCGAGAATGAGACCTCTGGTATAGGGTCTTCTGCTTGAGAAGGGGGCTGGACTAGAAGACCTCCAAGGTCCCTTCCAGCTCTATTCTGATTCTAATTTCAAAGCCAAATGCAATCAAGCAGATAGGGAAGGTTGTCATGTCAGACATATCTTACTACATCTTTGTGTAGACACTTGGAATGCTCTTATTTCATTCTCAGTTCCCTCCCTGTAGAATGCCAACCGATAGGAAGGGTATCCACACAAGGACGACAACTGCTTAACTGCTGTGCAGAGATAACTAACGGTACCCCAGTACAGTACCACCAAGTCAACCACAACGAGTCTTTCCCATTCATTTCCCACAGGCTTTAGAAGGCGTGCGTTACCTCAGCGGAAGAAAATGCGCCCTTCATTGCATTGAAGATTCTTTGAGGCAACCCAACAAGACAGACACAGACTCCAGAGAATAATTAGGATTACAGAAAAAACAATGGCTACCAACCTGCCTGCCATGGAGGACCTGTCTACTGCACGAGTCAAAAAGAAGGCGGTGAAAATATCTACAGACCCCTCACATCCCGGACATAAATTGTTTCAACTCCTTCCCTCAAAACGACGCTATAGAGCCCTGCACACCAGAACAACTAGACAGTTTTTTCTCGAACACCATCACTCTGCTAAACAAATATTTCCCTCAACACTGTCCAACTATTTACTAAGTCTGCATTACTATTACTGTTAATCTTCTTATCATTCCTTATCACCCATCCCCTCCCACTTGGGACTGTATGACTGTAACTTGGTCGCTTGTATCCTTACGATTTATATTGACTGTTTCCTAGTATGATTTGACTGCTTATTTGTACCCTATGACTATTATCATTGTACCCTATGACTATTATTAAGTGTGGCACCTGATGATTCTTGACTCTTGATTAATGTATCTTTTCTTTTATGTCCACTGAGAGCATTTGCACCAAGACAAATTCCTTGTGTGTCCAGTCACACTTGGCCAATAAAGAATTCTATTCTATTCTATTCTATTCTATTCTATTCTATTCTATTCTATTCTATTCTATTTTCTATTAAGTGTTGTCCCTGATGATTCTTGACTCTTGACGAATGGATCTTTTCTTTTATGTACACTGAGAGCATTTGCACCAAAGACAAATTCCTGGTGGGTTCAATCACATTGGCCAATAAAGAATTCTATTCTATTCTGTTCTGTTCTGTTCTGTTCTGTTCTATTCTATTCTATTCTATATTCTATTCTATTTTCTATTCTATTCTATATTCTTATTGTACTCTATGACTCTCATTAAGTGTTGTCCCTGATGATTCTTGACTCTTGACGAATGCATCTTCTCTTTTATGCACACTGAGAGCATTTGCACCAAGACAAATTCCTTGTGTGTCCAATCACACTTGGCCAATAGAAGAATTCTCCTCTATTCTAAAAGAATTCCACTAGATAGCATTATCAGAACAAAGGCGGCCACTTGTGCTAGGGAGTATTCCAGACCGGCTCCAGAATAGAGCTAAAATTAAATGTGTAACCCGCACTGAACTCATTTCCTGAAAGGGTGCGTGTAGGGGGTGGGTGTGGGGAGAGGAACACATTCTTGGATGGATACTCATCCTTGTTCATCCTTGCCCTGAAGCCTTGGGTGGACCTATCTGATGGCCTGATGGGGCAACAGATAGCCCAAAAGTCATCCGGTGGGAACACTCAGGCAAAGCCAGCTCCTGACCAGAAGAGGGCACTCAAATTTTTTGAGTTTTTCTAGCGCTGCGGGGAGCATCGCTCGGTATAGCCCAATTAGAAAGGGCTGCAGTAGCAGCAACAGCGGGGAAAGAACGAAAGGGAAAAGTGTAGAGCTTGATCCCCTGAGTTTAATCCATTAAGTATTTAGTTTAAGAGAAAAAATATAGGGCGTAAGATATAAGGTGGGGCAATTTATGGCTTGGAAACCCTACATTGGAGAAGAGCTGGGCTAGTCATTTACAACAACTGAATATGAATCAACAGAGAGATAGTTAATTTCTAATGTGGCTCTGCATTGCATTAGAAAAAACTTCGAAGTTTCAAAGTAGCTCAGGCAATATTACAGGGCGGGATGCGGTATATGTGTGTGTGTGACAACAGCTCCCGCGAAGATGGTAGTTTACTGACAACAGTTTAACGACTATCAAAGTCACTGAAAAAGTGACTTATGATAATTTTTTTCATTTATGATTGTAGCTGTCGATGGAGATTCTCAATCCTCCAGGTCATGGTTGTCCCAAAGGTGCTTTTTTTCAAGAGGCCACCCAAATTCCTTCTTTTTTTCTTTGAAGACGTTTCGCTTCTCCTCCAAGATGCTTCTTCAGCTCTGACTTCCCCTCCATCCAGTCAGAGCTGAAAAAGCTTTTTGGAGGAGAAGCGAAATGTTTTCAAAGAAAAAAACAAAAACAGAAAGTCCAGTTGCCTCCTGAAAAAAAAAGCACCTTTGGGTTATGGTTGTAGCCACATCCCCAGGGAGATGTGATCAAAATTCAGGCATTTGGCAGCTGGCTCATATTTATGACGGTTACAGTGTCCTGGGGTTACACGGTGTCCTTCTGACAAGCAAAATCAATGGGGCAGCCAGATTCACTTCACAATCATCTTACTTAACAACTGCAGTGATTTACTTAAGAACTGTAGCAAGAACGGTCATAAAATAGGGCAAAATGACTGTCTTGCTTAGCAACAGAAATTTGGGGCTCAATTGTGGTCGTAAGTTGAAGACCACTTGTATTTAAGATGGGAAGCATCAGGAGGATGCTAGCTGGAGTACCCAAAATCTGGGATTTGGCTGTTGCTTATCCTCCACAATTCCTCTGCAATCTCCCATCTTGTATGACCTGTAGTCACTTGCTTTAGCAACAACTATAAGCTACTTTCACACTCTTTTTAGAAATTTGAATCACACTGAGCTTTGGTTGGTTGGGCTATTGGTCTATGCATCAAAAGCAATTTCCCTGAAATGCACTACTATTAACCAGAGCTGGTAAATGGTGGGCACCCTTGCTGAGTTCCCAAAATCCAACCGATGTTCCTCAGCCAACTTGGGTGCCACAAGAGATAAGATACTTTTGCATCAAGGTGTTCTGACCCAAACTTGGTTCCAAGAGAGCAAACACAAGACAAAGGCAGCAGCACAACCTTTTAAGGTTTCATCTATGAATCCTGTTTCTTCACAGATAAAAGGCTGCTTCCAACTAATTAGCTCCGACAAGAAAGAACCTTGCCAAGTTTTTGCAAGGCTGCCAAAAACAACAGATAAGAAATATTTTACAACACAAGAGTCTTCAAATACCAACTTAAGATACTGTAATGTGCACGAGGCTGAGTTTCAAAACAACTTTGCCTTCTGCAAAGAACATTCGTTTCACAGCTGGCTTTAATCTTCTTGAAGGAGGGGCCATTACCTTGTAGCCTTACTCCCGAGTCGCCTGTGCTGTTGTAGCTGCTCTTTCCTACAAGCAATCCTGCGTGCACACGTACTTGGCACAGGCTCCTCGGGAACCTCCTCATCGCTGCTGCCAGCCCCCACAATCTCTGAAGGCAGCAGTCCATTCCCTAATGGTCCTGGCCCCTCATCTGAGTCCTCGCTCTCCTCAGCCGTCAGCACCTCCTGCCAGCTAACCACAGTACAAGGTTATCACAAACAGCCCAGGCCATCAACACTGGCAACAAGACTGTAGCTCAGTAACAAAGAGTTATGCATACTAAACAATCTCAGGTGTAATCCCCAGCAACTTCAGGTAAGAAGTAACCAGAGAGGCAAATGATGCAAAAGATCTTTACCAAAGATCTTGGAGAATTAAGACAGACAGAGAGTCTGACTGAGTCATATTTCTACATTCAGTACCAATTTTACCCCTTCAGGGCAAAGAATGAATTTCCATTCCATCTTAAGAGAAGCTGTAAAGGTTCGGATTATACTGTTGAAAATATTACATCGAAAGTAGGCAAGATAAAAATCACTCCCGATTAGGAAAATACCTAATAGCGAAACGAGTAGTAGTTTCACTAATGACTCAAACGTTTTTAGAAGCTCTGAATTGCTTGACCGGGAAACAAGAATGCTTTGGTGCTGTGTGGGCTATACGTTCCTTGGCTTAATTTGTGCCAACTCCACCCATTTCTAGTCAAAAACAGAGGTGGCCGAGGTGATGCATGGCACCGCTTTCTCATGGCTGAATTATTAGAAGCGGCTCCGCATGGAACTCCCTTTGAAATACACCCAGATATTTCAAAGGCCCTATAATGCTCTTAAGTGGAATTAGTCATTATGAACGTGCAACTCCCTTAGTTCAGCGTTCATGACTTCCTTTGGGTCCAATTCAGAATGCTAGTCAGTTTCCAATGGCTTAAGGGTGGGGCTACTGAAAGGATGCCGCCCCTTTCCTATAAGTTCCTTGCAGTAGTGGTGGGATTGAAAAAAAATTGCTACTGGTTCTGTGGGTGTGGCTTGGCTTGGTGGGCATGACGGGAAGGATACTGCAAAATCCCCATTCCCTCCCCACCCCACTAACCTGCTTTCCAGCTCCGTTCTCCTGGGCAGGGCAACCAAAGAAGACCCAGCCAATCAGCTGGGACTTGGGAAGTGGAGAATAGATGGGGGCGGGGCCAGTCAGAGGCGGTATTTGCCAGTTCTCCGAACTACTCAAAATTTCCGCTACTATGTAGACTTTTAGAAAATAATAAATATATAAAGATGTACTTCTTTCTTATTATATCTACAAAATGATTTTAGGATAGATTTGGGATGATAATATGAACTATTATAAAATAAACTAAGTAAATTATGATTATCTTGTAAAACATGAATAAAAGTATAGTCAAATGATTGATTAATAATGATACTAAGGTATTTAATTTTTGATTGAAAATATGAGATCATATGCAATGTAATTGTAATTGAAGACTATGAAATGGAAGCACAAAACAATTTGTAAACCAACCGGCACACTGTATGTACACATGTGGAAGACAGCTTGATGTTTTTATGTTTTGTTCGTTTGTTTTTAAAAACCAATAAAAATTAAAAAGAAAAAAAAATTCCACTACCGGTTCTCCAGAACTGGTCAGAATACCTGCTGAATACCACAGCCTAGTTCCTTGTCTCATTAAGATCTTCTGGAAATGCAGAACAAGCATCGTTTTCACAAGACAAAACATCTGGATAGGAATAGACATACACACACACACATCTGACTAAAGATGTTTGACAGAACCAGAAGGTTACACACAATGCAGTAGGTGGTCCCCACTGAGATGTTTTAAAAACATTTCTGAAACCAGCAGAAAATGGCATAACTGATTTTTTGGGGGGTGGGTGGGTGGAGGGGGGGATGATAACATCTGCTTAATTTCAGTGATAATTGGCGACCAGCTGAAAAGAAATTGCTTTGCGGCTACAATTTTCCCTCCCCTCATGTAAACCATCGCATGCTTGAGGAACTCCGATGAATGAGGATTGTCTGCAAGGGTTTAGGATGGAGCCTTTGAGAAGATAATTCCCACTCTCCCTTTTTAAGCCAGAGAGGTCTGTCATAGGTATGTGGAAGAGTCACATTAATGGGCTTGGTTGCAGAGTACAGAGGATGGAGTCAGGCGTGCATTCCTGCCTTGTGTTTTCACTGCTCCCTAATTCGGTTGGCTAACCTTCTCCAAGACGCCAAGGAATTGCAGCTTATTATTATTCTCCCCTTATTCCTTTCAACTGCTACCGTAGAACAATTGGGATGAAAACAAGTGTGAACGATTTGCTAATAATCCAGTCTAAATGCAGTGTTCAAACCATGATAGCATGTATATCTACTAGTATCAGTTTTTTGGGGACTGGAGATACCCCCCCAAATCAATTACAATCGTGAAGCTCCTATCTTGCTTTCTTCAGCATTTACATTTCTGGGTTTTCCGAGCAGCCTGTTCTCCTCCTGGCCCCCAATTTGAGCCGTTCCTTAACTCAATACCCCCCCATACACACACACACCAGCACATTTGCTTGCCAATAGAAGCCAGGAGCATTGTGATGTGGGCCAGCTGGCATCAAGCCACATCCATTTGAACTACACCTCAGGCTCGACCAGAGCTTCCACATATGCTTGAGATTCAGCTGGCTGCTGTAGAGGATTTAATCCAGCATCAAACAGCGGGGACCACTGGAGAGGCCCACCAGTGAATGGATAATATTCGTGGCAGCTCTAATGGGACGCCTCCCCTCTCCAGTTCTATGTCAGCCTTAGTAAAGCCTGAAAGATACTCTTGGCAGAATCCACCTGAATGAAAGCTCTCCGCACAGGTAAACACACGATTCAGATTAACGGAATTTAAGAAGGGACCTTGGAAGTCTTTGGAACCAATGCTCTGTTGAAGCAGGAGAGCAAGTGGGATTCAAATTTTTAACAACCAGTTCTGTGGGCGTGGCTTAGGTGGTGGGCGTGGCTTGGTGGTCATGGGATTAGCTGGGTGCGGCCAACTCAACATCAGTCCCATCGAGGCACACATCTCCTCGCCTGGCCTCTCATGACTGTGGGGATGCTGCAACAGTCGTAAGTGGGAAAAATGGTCATAAGTCCCTTTTTTCAGTGCCACTGTAACTTTGAATGGTCACTCCACACAAGCAAAGTACCAGCAAAGGAGGGGAAAAAAACTCCAGAGAAGTTCCTGAGACAGGAAGTCTAGTCCTGTCAAGAATGTAATAAGAGTTAACATGAGAGGCAGTTTCTGTAAGCAACGCCAGAATGTTTCCTTCCTGCCTTCCTTACAGGATTAGGCCAGTCATTTCTTCTAACAACCGGTTCTCCGAACTGCTTAGGATGTTAACTGGTTCTAGTGAATAGGTACGAACTGGTAGAATCCCCCCCTGCCTATACCAGTGGTGGCAAACCTGTTCAGCACCAAGTGCCGAAAAGGGAATGTGCCTCCATGCACGTATGCACCAGAAACCGGAAGAGCAGCTCCCTGGCACGCCATGTGGAAGCGCCAGAAACCAGAAGCTCAGCTTCCCAGCACATGCATGCATACCGGCCACCTGGTCTTCCAGTTTCTAACATGCCTGCGTATGCGAAGACCAACCGGCTGACATGCATGAGTGCGCCAGAACCCGGAAAAGCACCCGGCGACGGCTGGCATTCCTGGAGAAATGGCTCTGAGTGCCACTTCCAGCACACTTGCCATAGGTTTGCCACCACGGCCCTATACCATTCTGGACAAAGGGCAGTCCAAGCTCTTCTTTAAAAATTTCCATTGATGGGACAGGCCCAACTTCTGGAGGCAAGTCCTTCTTCCATGGATTAATTGGCAGGAAATTCCTCCAATTTCTCTTTCATGATCTCCCATCTGTTACTTCTTCTCCTGCCCTCAGATGCTCTAGAGCAGTGGTCGCCAACTGGTGGACTGGGGACCACGGGTGGGCCACGAGAAAGTGTTGGTGGTCCATAGAGAAATGTCACCCCCCAAAGTACTCCCCAAAGCAATTAATCCAGGCTGGGAAAATCCCCCACCCCAATTTCCTACTGATCGATCATTCTTTATTTGGGATCGCAGGATACCATCCCTCTCTCTCTCTCTCTCCCCCCCCCCCCCAGAATGGAGCTGAAAAGCAGGTTAGTGAAGGAATGTGGCTGTCTTGGAGGGGGTGGGGTGTGTGTGTGTGAGGGACCTCTGTGTGTGTGTGTGTGTGTGAGAGAGAGAGAGAGAGAGAGAGAACATCATTACCAGCCATCCAAAGTTAGATCAGACGTCTCTCTCTCTCTCTCTCCCACCAACGTCAGCAAGCCACCATCAGTCAAAATTCATATTAGTGGTCCGCAGGATTTAAGATTATGAGTTTGGTGGTCCCCGAGGTGCAAAAGGTTTGGCAACCCCTGCTCTGGAGAATAGGTTCCCTGTGACAACCCCTCAAATATTCGAAGACTGGCATCGTGTCACCCCTAATCCTTCTCTTAGTTAGACCAGGCATACCTAGTTCCCTCAGTTAAGATGGATTTGACATGATACTCACCAGGGCTGGGCTGTTGGGGATTCGCCGGGAGTTCGGGAGAGCCCCCTTGCTAAGATTCTGCACAGTTTGGAGAACCCCCAAATCCCACTCCTGGCTGGCCCCGCCCACCCCTCCCGTCCCCTCCCAGGAGTCCCCACGGGGCCTGTTTTGGATGCAGGTAAGTGCAGGGCTCCCACGGAGGCTCAGGGAGGGCAAAAAACGGGCCTCCCAGAAATTTGGGAAGGCCGGAAATGGGCCTGTTTCCAGCTTCCAGAGAGCCTCCGGAGCCCGGGGAGGCCATTTTTGCCTTCCCGGAGGCTCGAGGAAAGCCTCCGGAGCCATGGGAGGGCAAAAACACGCCCCCCCACCACTGTAGTGCAGGAGGCCGACTAGGCCCCGCCCACCCAGCAACTGGGCAGAGAACCCTTTGCTAACTGATGCCGACTCTTTTCCAACACGCATCTTTTAATGCTTCCAAGTATATTGGGGGTTGCTTTGCTCCTTCTCTTCCCAACCTCTAGCAGCTTCTTAATCTAAAGACACATTTTTTGCTAGACAAATAGTAAATCCTCCTTGGCACTCCAGCTGCTCCTGCTTAAAAACATTGGAGACAGAAGGGGTGGGGGAGAAGTCCTTCCTAAACAGAAACAAATGTGTCTGGGAACAGCAGACTGCAGGGGACTTGACAGAAAGACGCTCATCAGCATTGCCTGTGATCTTCTTTCGTTCCCCCACCCACCCAAGAAAAACCAAGGAATCTGTCAAGATAAAGGCAAAGGTTCCCCTCGCGCATATATGCTAGTCGTTCCCAGCTCTAGGGGCACGGCTCATCTACGTGACAAAGCAGAAAAGCCAGCACTGTCCGAAGACGTCTCCGTGGTCATGTGGTCGGTGTGACTAAATGCCTTTGAAGGCGCACGGAACGCTGTTCCCTTCCCACCAAAGGGGCCCCTATTTTTCTACTTGCATTTTTTAACGTGCTTTCGAACTGCCAGGCTGGCAGAAGCTGGGACAAGGAAGGGGAGCTCACTCCGTGATGCGGCGCTAGGGATTCAAACCGCCGAACTGCCAATCTTTCTGATCGACAAGCTCAGCGTCTTAAGTCACTGAGCCACCACGTCCCTCTTCTGTAAGAATAGAGAGTTTCAACAGAGACAGTCTGGTCTTGCCTTCCCCAACTTGGTACATTCTGATCTTTTAGGTCCGACGTCCCATCAAGCTGTTCCTCCTCGGTGGCCTCCTTTCCTCTCTAGTGAGGGTCTCTGATTCTTGACCCCAGAATACCTACCTATCTTACACACTTAGCTAGCTTCATGTTGACCCTCTGTCATCAATCTTTTCATATTGATCTATGGGGTTTTGTTAAATCATTTCCATTTTCCTAGAGACCTGCAGAAAAAAATACATCATTCTCTGGAATGCAACTCATTGTCTGGATATTCCACATCATCTCCCCTAAGCAACCACTTCAGACACAGTCTTAAGTCTGCTGCCTTTTTATAATCTATTCTGATCTAGAAGATGATAGTTTAACTCAAGGGTCTTCAAACTTCTGAAAAATTCAATGGCTGCATTCTATACCAGGGGTCTCTACCCTTGGCAACTTTAAGACTTGCGGACTTCAACTCCCAGAATTCTTCAGCCAGCAAAGCTCTATACATTAGCTTAGACCAAGAGTCTTCAAACTTGGCAAGTTTAAGACTTGCGGACTTCAATTCCCAGAATTTCTGGAGAAGGAATTCTGGGAGTTGAAGTTCACAAATCTTAAAGCTGTCTAGCTTGAAGACCCCTGGTTTAACCAGTCAGACAAGGAAAGGACAGGAGAGCTACCAGTCTAATATTACTACCATTTTGTGTTGAATTATGCTGGTAAAATTAAGCACAGGGAATTATGCTGGTAAAATTAAGAAAGACAGTAACCCCCTGGTGTAGCTACATTTGAGATACTATTCAGTGAAGGTTTATTTCATCTTAGAAAAGGATAAAGCGGTAGCTCACATGGTTAGGAAGTTGGGTTGACAATCAACAAGCCCACATTGTGACAGGGTGAGCTCTCGACATTCACTCCAGTTCCTGCCAAGCAGTTTGAAAGCGTGTAAAAATGCGAGTAGATAAATAGGTACCACTTTGAGGCAATGCTGAGGTCACAGAGGGATGCTTTTAACCTGGAAGCGCCTCAGTGCTCCCAACATGAATGCATGTGACTGCAACTGGAAGAAGTGCAAGGAAAGAGGTCAGTACGCTACTTTCCTGTGTCTGGGGCTTTAGTACAGAGCAGGAATGGAGGGGGGGCTTTTTTTGTGGCCCACGGATGCATCTAACGTTTTGGGAGACTGAAAGCTTCAAACTAGATGGGGCTTACCCCATAAGTCTTTGGTCAGACTATTTTTCAGAATACACTGTAATTTTTCATTTATTTCTGATCCCCAAGTGAGAAAGAAGTGCCACCTCCAATTTCAGTAAAAAGGGCTTTCAAAGACCACATAGAGAGGAAAAGAAAAGGAATTTGTTTTCCAATTGCCAATTTGCTTCAAGAAAGCAAACTGGCAATTGATTCAATACAGTCAAACTAAATCTTCACCTACCTGATACATATAGTAAAGATTTGAAATACCTGATTGTAAATGTATTAACAGCGGCTAGGATTGTATTTGCTAAAAACTGGAAAAATGAGAAAATACCATTGCAGGAAGAAATTATTAAGAAAATATTGGAATGTGCTGAAATGAGTAGATTGTCATTTGAAATTAGAGAACAAGAGGATAAACAATTCTATGAAATTTGGGACCTTTTCTATCAATGGTTGGATGATAAAACATAATAACAGAATATTTAGAATTTTAGACAATAATGAATATATAAAGAGATATATTTTTTTTAATTTGATATCATATTTATAAAATGTTTTTAGGATAGATTTGGTATGATTATATGATTTGTTATAAAATAAACTAAGTAAATTATAGCTATCTCGCAAAGCATGAATGAATAAAATTATAGTCAAGTGATTGTTTAGTAGTGATACTAGGGTATATAATTTTTGATTGATAATATGAGTTATTATGTAATGTAACTGTAATTGAGACTACGAAATGGATGCACAAAAAATTGGTTAAACCAACCAACACACTATTTGTATATTTATCAAAGAAAACTGGATGTTTTTATGTTTTGTTTGTCTTTAAAAACTAATAAGATTGTTTTAAAACAAAAAACAAACTAAATCTTCACCTAAACCCCAAGTCATGTCTGTAATTTTCTGCCCCAGAAACAAAATGGCTACCGACTTGGAGGTCTAATTCTTTTCTTGTTTATTCCCCCCCCCTTTTTATTATTATGTTATTTTTTTAAGATCATAAGCCCAACAGTGGATATTATATTATATTTTCAACCTTTCTCCAGGCTTTCCTTTGAGCTGAAGGGGCTGAAAAAATGTTTCTGGATAAAGAATAAAAAATTCAGAAAGGAAGCCTGGTTTCTCCCTTCCTACATGGAACCTCATGTTTGCTAAATGTCACTTGGTAAAAGCCAGCATTTGGGGAAGATTTTAGTTGAAAAATGAATCTTACACCCTCTTAAATATCTCTCTAGGCATCCAAACTATCTGAATACTAGCTCAATACCCATGCTTCGCTAAGAAACTATGTGGTTGGGCTTTGTTTTGGGGGAGGAAAATAAGGGGGGGAAATTGTGCCTCTGCCTACCAGCATCCATCAGTATTTATCTGGCTAGCATCCTGTCAGTGTGTGAGAGAGTTGAGGGCCGTTTGGAAACTGAAACAGAATTTGTTGTGTGAGCAAGGAGACTGGGTGTGGCTTAGCTCAACTGTTCTGTACTAAAGCTGCTTTGTGCTGTGAAACTAAAACTGAAACTCCTTTCTTTTGCTTGTGTTTTGCATTGGGAAGAGATTTCTTTTCAGGTGGGGAGGGGGCATAGAACTCCTTAGCATCAGAGCGTGTTAATAATAATAATATAGGAAATACTAATGCTCTGATGGTCATTTTGAAAAATCCTTTCTTAGTGAGCACCTAGAAGCCAAGAGGAACCTACATGCCAAATGTCAAGTTTGTAGGCCTTACGGTTCTGGAGATTTTGTGATGATGCTGAGTGGTATTTCACACACACACACACACACACACACACACACACACACACACACACAGAGAGAGAGAAGATAGATAGATAGATAGATAGATAGATAGATAGATAGATAGATAGACAGACAGACAGACAGATGATAAAGATAGATAATATAGATAGATAGATAGATAGATAGATAGATAGATAGATAGATAGATAGATAGATAGATAGATAATAGATAGATGATAGATAGACAGATAAAGATAGATAGATAGACAGATAAAGATAGATAGATAGATAGATAGATAGATAGATAGATAGATAGATAGATAGATAGATAAAGATAGAGGATAGATAGTTAGATAGATAGATAGATAGATAGATAGATAGATAGATAGATAGATAGATAGATAGATAGATAGATAGATAGATAGATAGATAGATAGAGGATCGATTACGAGGGGGAGGAAAAGGACATCTATAGCAATCTAAAAGAGCTTCCTTTCTTGTTCTGGAACCCAAGCTGAACAGAACATTCTAGAAGTAACATTAATTCCTGTGGTCTCCCTTTCTGGGAAGCTGCCCTATTAAGGAATTTTCTGGGGGAAGTAAGATAAAGGAGACCCAGCCAGGCCCAAACATCAGCTCATCAGCCTCCAACTTTCAAATCTGAGCCCTCAGCACAAGGCAACCGCTGGGTTAGAGGAGGTCGACCGAAGCCAAGCCAAGAACTAAAGCAAATAAATATTGGAAGGGAAAGAAAACGATGAGGAGAAAGCGAGACCTTGTAGAGGCTGGGATGACGAAGATGCCAGTTGGCAAGCGGTATGTTTTGAGCCAACCTCTCCTCCCAAACATTTGGGCTTGAAAAACAGCCCAAGGAATCTATCAAAAACACAGACAGGCCAGCCTGTGCAGCCAAAGCAAGGAAACAAACAAGAATTCCAACCCAAGAGCAACAGCAGAGGGGAATGCCAGGACACACACCGGCATGGAGACAAGACCTCAAAGACCATAGGAGGAGGGACCGAAAAAGTTCCTTAGCAGGGCAGAAGCATTCCAGAAGATCACCCTGGGAAGCCTTCAATACAACCGGCGAGGAGAAAATGCAGCCAAGGCCTTGCATCTGTGTCGTGGAAATAATCCTAATGATAATAATAACGACAAGTCAACAACAAACGAGTGCTTTCAGTGGTTCGGAGAGTCCCAGGTTCATTAACTCATATTGTCACAAAAAGACATTTTATGACGTCTCTTCACCCTTAACACAGGTGAAAGACCAAACCTGAGAACTTGCCTAAGGCCACCAAAGTGCGTTCACAACCACGTTAAGATTCAAAATGGAGCTTCAAAGCTCAGTCCTGCAGCCGTAACGCCACATCCACCGGCATTCTCATTTAAATATTGTCCCCTAAATCAGGGGGGTCTCCAACCTTGGCAGCTTGAAGACTTGTTGGACTTCAACTCCCAGAATTCCTCAGCCAGCCTCTGAGGTGAAGTCTACAAGTCATAAAGTTGCCAAGGTTGGAGACCCCTGCCCTAAATGATGTTCTGAACATGTTCTGGCAAAAACAAAAAAGAGAGAGAGAGAGAGAGGGAGGGAGAGAAACATTGCAGGATGAAAATTCTTGAGAGCTAGAGACTTGCCAAATCTAGACTGAACAATGTACAAAAGCATTAAGTCCAACCAGTTTGATGTGTCCTTCAGGGCTCAGGATTACATTGACTAAGGGTGGAGAAAAATGTTGAGTTGAATATTTTTGTTAGATTATAGTTTCACAGGGCAGGGCAATATCTTTTGGTTCTGACATCTGCTTAAAGCCTTGAGGATGTAAGCAACTGATTTATGGGTTTAACTGAACTACTGATTTGAATAAACGAATGCAATAACATCGCAGCCACGGAAATTGCATGAGGGAAGCAGATTTGTCTCAGTGGATTTAAATCTGAAGGCTTCATTTCAGAGTTACACAATCTTCAATTGTGTTGACCCTTTTGTGTCTTTCCCCCGCCCCCCCCAGTGGAGGCTGGAACTGATCTTCATCAAACATAAGAAGGTGGGGGGAGGGATTAAGAGTGCTTGAAAGTTTTCTCATGGGAAAATACTATAGGGAGCCTAACCATCAAAGCGATTCTGATTTTCAAGAAATAAATAGATATACATTTTTAAAGCTCGATGGTGAAAGAAGGACCAGGGGTGACATGAGAACGGTGTTCCAATATTTGTGTGCCACAAAGAAGAGGGTGTCAAGTCTATTTTCCAAAGCACCCGAAGGCAAAACAAGAAGCGATGGATGGAAACTAAACAAGGAGAGAATTAGCGTGGAACTAAAGAAACATTTCCTAATGGTGGGAACCGTTAGCCAGTGTAATTTCTTGTCTCCAGAAATTGTGGGTACTCCATCACTGGCGGCTTTTAAGAAGAGACTGGAGAGCCACTTTGTCATAAGGTCTCCTGCTTGAAGAGGGGGTTGGACTAGAAGACCTCCAAGGTCCCTTCCAACTCTTGTCCTTCCATTCTGTTTCATGTAGGGGAGGTTAGCAATTCCCATAGGGATAACTTGATTTTCTATAGAAGTTCTCTCGTGTTTAATTCTATTGATTAGTACAGCCATGGACATCCTGCCCGTATCTACATCAATATGCTTCAAATCCCATCCCATCCCCATTAAAAAAAAATGAATATTGCTTCTGGCTGAATAAGGAAGAGAAGCACATTTTTTTTAAAAAAAAGTAGTAAGTGATTGAGAAATACATTCAAGCAAAAACAGCAGGATGCAGGAATGGGCAACCTTTGGCCAATCAAAGACAATACTTAATATTTCTGATGGCATTAAAAAAACAACAACTAGTGAGCAAGAAAGCAACACAAGATGAGTGGGGCCAGGATCATATATGTGGGCAGAAGAACCAATATTTTCCATTTATTTTCCAAGATGTTTGGTAGGGATGGGTAGGTTGCCTTCAATTTGGAAGTGTGCAAAGGCTATTTTAGGATGGTATAAACTATTGTATAGAGCAGAGGTCTCCCAAACTTGGCCACTTTAAGACTTGTGGACTTCAACTCCCAGAATTCCATGACTGGAGGAGGAATTCTGGGAGTTGAGGTCCACAAGTCTTAAAGTGGCCAAGGTTGGAGACCCCTGGTATAGAATACGGCCATTGAATTTTTCAGAAGGCTCTGAGAATTGTAAACCTGAGCGCAAAGGACCCCGGCCTAGAAGACAACAAAACATTGTTGGTGTTCTACTTACAACTACTTGTAAATAAAAGAGTGGAGGAGGTGGAGAAGAAGTATAACCTGATTACAATTCTTTGAGAGCCAAGACCTTCTCAGGTAGTCACTAATATGATTAAAAAGCTTAGCTACTTAAACTTCAAGTTGTCTAGATTCTAGTTGCAACTCTAAGCATCATGAGATGCTGTCCACCAGGGGTTCCCTCATGACGTACCTGAACAGGTAGATCTCTTTGGCTGAGGCAATCACAGATTTACTTCAAAATATATTTTAATAGGCCTCGGGAGGAAGGATTTTACACCCTGCCCCTTGTGTAAAAGATGCAAGCAGCATCTCCCTAAACTGGTTTGGCCTCTCAGGATCCCATTGGTTGCTTGGAGACATCAGACAGGTAAAAGCAAACATCCCCAGCCAGCCAGGTGTGCTGTGGGCTGCAGAGACATGTGCAAGGGAGCAGCCAGTTCAAAGCAACAAGATCAACAGCTGAGACATAAGCCTGAAGGGCCAACAAAGGCTACAGAAGTCCCTCGGTTAGCTGAGAGCAAGGGAGACGAATGAGCCATCAGCTTAAGAGTTGATAATACAAGTTCTATAAAAAGGGAAAGAGAATAGCAGGCCGAATCACTGTTAAGTACAAATAGTTTTTTCCCCCAACCGCTTTGATCACGTTACACAAATATTAGCTGACTATGAAAGAAGTAATGATAAAATGGGCTCAAAATTTCGATTATGAGTTAGACAATTGGCAAAAGTTATGGGAAAGAAATAGAAAATTAACACTGGCAACTTTGTATAAAGAGAACCAATATAACATGTTTTACAGATGGCATTTTCCTCCAACTAGATTGGCCAAAAATAGTAAAAGTATGTCGCCACATTGTTGGAAATGTAACATAGAGATAGGAACCTATTATCATATGTGGTGGAAATGTATAAAAGCAAAAAAAAAAAAAAAATACTGGTGAAAAATAAAGGTTTGGATAGAAGAAAGTTTTGGTTAGCCAGAAAGTAGAGTTCAGACCAGAAACATTATTACTGGGAATTATTAGTGAGAAATACAGTAAAGGAACAATATATTTAATGATACATATAATAACAGCTGTGAGATTGGTGTATGACCAAAACTGGAAGAATGAAGATACCCTTATAGAAAGTGAAATAATAAGGAAAATATTAGTCTGTGCAGAGATAGACAGACTAACTTTAGAAATCAAAGATAAGGGTGAGACGGAGTATTATGAAGTCTGGAGTAAAATGTACCAATGGCTAAAGTCAAGGAAAAAGAAATAAAGGGTTGACGCTCTAAAGGAATGAAAGTTAAAGTTTGGTAAACCAAAGAGAATGGAATATAATGGACAAATACGAGATGATACGAATGCATGAGCATAAAAGATGGTTGTAAATATGTATATAATTGTATATAAATGTAAATAGAAATAATATACAGCTAGCACTACACTAATAACATAAGGGAAAAAGGAAATTAACTGTTATGTGTATCTCTACACTATAGCTTGTATGGCCAAAATGATAGCCAAGAAAGTCGCATTGTGTTCAATTGTTTTTTAATGTTTATTCAATAAAATTTACTTAAAAAAATATTAGCTGACTATGCTTCTATGGGTATATGGCTCCAATTATAATGGCTCCTGCTGCTAAGGCTATTAAAGAAGCAGAAAATTCAGCCAAGAATGTGGGTTTAACTGCAGTTCTTGCAAACTCTCCCTCTAACCTTTTCTTTCCATGCGCCTTCTGGTTTTTTCCCCACAGTCAAACTGTTTCCTATAAATCACCTGTGTCATAAATATGCTCTTTTCCAGAACAAAGTGCTCAGAGCAGCTGTACTCATATATTGTCTCAAGATTCCAAAAAGATCCCAAAAAGAGTTTGAGCTCACACTTTTTTTTTTTTTTTACCTGTCTGTTGCTTGACTCCTGCTGACTCTGAAGAGAAGTCTCCATTGACTGGAAGCTGAAGGAAAGAGCAAAGAAACACGGAAAACAGATTTGCTTATTATGGGTAAGAAATGGGAAGAAGTATAAGCTTAGAGTAGTGTTTCTCAACTTTAGTCATTTTAAGATGTGTGGACTTCAGGTTCAGAGTTCCCCAGCCAGCTACGTTGACTCACGATGGCTTTATGACTGCACTAGCTTATGACAGAATTCCAGTCCCAATTGTAGTGTAAGTTGAGTGTAAGTATACACATTAAGTAACAAAAGAAATCTTAACACTAAATAATGAGTTCAAGACTGAAACTTGTAACTAATATGTACTTCGGTGCGAATTGTAATGGTTCTTTTTTTTCTTAATCTTATATCAACTTTGGATGAAAAGATACAAATAATTTTATGCCTGTAATTCTCAAGGGCAATTATTTTAAAAAAATAAATTCTCGTTCTTCTCAGTACTTTAAGCCAGGGATCTTCAACCTTAGCAACTTTAAGACTAGCGGACTTCAACTCCCAGAGCAAAGCTGGCTGAGGAACTCTGGGAGTTGAAGTCCGCTAGTCTTAAAGTTGCCAAGGTTGGAGACCCTTGCTTTAAGCAACACTTTAAACATAAGAGAATGTTAATAATTCTAATCATATTATGTATACTTCATTTACTATTATTTCTGGAAGCCCTCCATTAACACTGATTCCCCAATTAAACAAACATATTATTTTTAATGCATTTACATCCTGCCTTTTCTTCTGAAAATTGACAAAGACCTTTTTTTAGATGCAGGGGTGGTCATCTTTCCTTCCCCACTCAACCAATTCTGTAAAATATGTTAGATATGGAAGATATGGCTGGCCCAGTATCTCTTAGTGAGCACCACTGTCTATTTCAGAGGTCTCCAAATGAGGCAACTTTAAGATTTGTGGACTTCAACTCCCAGAATTCCTCAACCAGCTATGCTTGGTTGTTGGAAGTCCACAAGTCTTAAAGTTGCCAAGTTTGAGGACCCCTGGTCTATTTGAACACAGGTCTGCTCATTTCTAGGCCAACCTGTTCAAAACTATACTACAATTCTTCACGAATGCACCTTCAATGTAAAGAATTCATTGCAACGAAGTGTGCTGTCAGACAACATAATTGCACCCAAGTTCCTCCTGATCTAAGAAGGTGCATTTTTCACCCTACTAGCTTTGGGTGGATGATTGCCAAGGATGTTGTTCTCTACATCTTTCTTTTGACATTTGTATGAGCAGACTCAACGGACTTTTGATCCGATTCAGTCCCTTCAGGGCAGTAACTCTATTGAATTCTACTGTATAGTGCAATATGAATGCAATGTCAGAGGTTTTCAATTCAACTGTATAGAATGCGAAGGATGAGTGTTTGTGTTTATTTTCATAGTCCTAATGTACACTGAAGGTGGCATTTAATTTCGTTGTACAAGGTGCAATAACAATAAACTAAACTATATTAAAAGTGTTGTCTACCTGCGGCTGTTTATCACAGGCTCCCCTCTGATCTCGGTGGGCAGACTGGGTCTCACTGGGCTGTACGGGCTGCCAGGTCGGTACCCAGGAGATGAAGGACTGTAGGGGCTGGTGGGCCGTGGACTAACGGACGCCGGGCTTGAGTAGGAAGATCTCACTGAATTCTGACCGTTGTCTTTAGTTCTCACCACATCCTGTTGGGAAAGGCAAACGTAATTAAAAAAGAAAAACAAGTTCAGAAGAATAGGCTGCATAAAGAAAATCAAACAGACATCAACTACTGTGGCCCAAATTAACACTAGTTGTTCTTTTATAGCATCCCAAATTGGATGACTAAGATCATTCTTCTTCCCTAACAATGAAAGGAGCCCCACCTTGGCTGGCTTCTTCCCACATATTAACTTTTGAAGAAAAGTCATGGTGCCAAAAGGACCAGTGATATGATTATTAACCCAGGGCAGTATACCGGTTGTAGCTCCTCCTCCACACACAGGCAAAACAAAATTGGTGTGAGAAGCAGTGTAATTTGTGGCCCTCTTAATGAAGTTGGATTGATTCTCGTCAGCCCCATCTGCTGTGGCCTGCCAGTGGCCAGCAGAGCTGGCGGTAGACTCAGATAGCGAGGAGGTTGGGGAGGAACATGGGCCTGGGGAAGGCTCTGATGAGGGCTCTGCGTCGGAGGCAGAGATGGGGCCAGGGCCGCCCGACAGTTATCAGCTGCCTTCGGAGTCGGAGATCGGTGGGGCAGAAGAATAGCTGGAGCCTGTTCCCAGTGTGCGCATGCACAGAGCTGCCAGAAGAAGGGAACAATTAAGGAACAAGGGTCAACTCAGAAACGCATCAGTGGATGGTGAATGCCCCCTCCTATAGGGTATAAATAGGAGTGAGAGGGGAGTGGTGCTTGCAGGAGACAATTCATTAGGGTGGAGATCTGTTCCTGACTCCTTGCCAAGTATTGCCTGATACAGAGTGGCGTTTGGAAGATATCGGCCTGGCAACTCTCCCAGCCTGATAAAGGTCTGTAGTGGTGCAATCACTTGAAAGACTGTTCGCTGGGACTGTGCTGGAAAATGAATGAGAGGAATTCACTTCAACCTAAATAAAAAGAGTTTTTATCAGGATGAGGAATCAGCTTCTAGCAATCTGGAATGAAATGAGTCCTTACCTGAAATCGTATGGCCAACATCTCGGGGGAACTTTCGCCATTGGTCTGGCTGGGAGAAAACTGCTGTGACCTTTGACAAGACAAGAGGACAGAGGCAGATGGTTAAGAACAAAAGTATCTTAAGCAATCAGTTGACTGACAGGTTCACCAACCCACTTGTGAAACAAGGGGCGTCCTAAATCTCCCCCTCACAAAAAATATTGAAATTGATGAGTTTTGTCAATTTCTTCTTCTAGTTCAAGTGAGAAGAAGAAAAATAACATTGTGGTGACTATGGGTGAGAAAGTACCGGGTCCAAGGAGGACACTGTTAAGGGAAGGACTCAGACAACGGACCTCTCAATGGAAATGAGGTCTCCTCCAAGACCCTGTGCTCATGAATGAAAGTAAATATACATGTCTCAGGATAATACTGCAAGATTGAATCTAGGTTGCTGTCTGGAACCAAAATTTTAACTCTTCCAAGCTAAACATCACTACAGTCAATGAAGTGCTAATTTATTTCTACTTCACCAAGTACTTAGGAGCCGAGGGCTTTGTAGCCTAAGGAAACAAGAGCCCATGGCCAGCCACCAACATGCCAATCAAACAATAGGAACGCATCACATAAATACGACTGACAGAATAGCCCAAAGCATATATTCCGCTAGGGAGAAAATGGTCTTCGGTACAAATTCAAAAGCTCAGAAGAGAAAAATCTCTCGTATCGGTGACCAACCCAACTTGATCTCTCCGCATTTGGTTGTTTTCTTGTAGACATCTCATCACCCAACAACCACCCAACTTTCTTTACCTAGTTTGGAAATGAAGCATCTGCAAGAAAAACAAGCCAGCTCAGAGAGCCCCAAAGACCTCACAGTCCAAGCCAGAGCTACAAAAATAGTCTCTTCTATTAGGAAAGGAAAAGTAATCGGTGCTCGCTTTCTTGGCACAAATAAGAGGCAGGAGAAGGCACTTGGCCAACACCATTGCCAAAGCCGAAAATGGCCTGGAATCTCCTCTCAGCCATTTCTCAATCCAGCTTCAGTTTCCGCAAGGGAGGAAACTGCCACATGGAAGAAGACCCCCTTAGATAGTCTGTCATCTCACCCACCAACACCCCACCATAAATAAATAATCCTTTCTTAACCAAGACAGCTTGCCTCTCCCACAGGGTGTTCACTCTAAGGCCTTTAAATGAAGCACAGATGGCACAATTAAGGGCTTCCCAAATAGCTCTTCGCTCCCGCCAAGGATGCAAGAGAGACAGCTTCTTAACCGTGGATTAAAAGAGGGTTCTGTCAATCCCAATTACCTTACATCAGAAGAGATGCTGACTCCAGACCCAGAACAAGGGGAGATTTGGGGTATCTCCCCACCCCTCCAACTCCAGACACACTAAAATTGGGAGCAGGGAGCGGGTGAGGGGACAGAGTGGTTCCTTTTATAGCCTCTCAACAAGAATGCACTTTGATGTAGCTGAGAGCTGGGATTCATTAAAGAGAATTAAACTATGGAGGGGGTGAGAGAGCGAAAGAACCAAACTGCAGTGAGGAGGAGACGAGGGGAGACGGTAGAGCAAGGGGTGTCCAATATTGGCCATCTTAAGACTTGTGGGCTTCAATACTGACTCCAACTACTGAGCCGCCTCTTCTCCTAGCACAGCAGGCTGGACCGACACCTTGTAGATCGAGTTGCCACTATCTGTTTCATGCAAAGTGGGAGAAAGAAGGTAAAAATCTCACTTACAAAAGCCACGCCTTTAAGTCAAGCATCAATAGAGCCTCTACGTCACGGCTGTCAAACTCAAGGCAGATCTGGCCTGCAGGGTATTTAGATCACCCTAGAAACAGCAAAGCACCAGTCCACGGTGACTCTGCAGGCGAAAACGGAGCTCAGGAGGGCCACCTGCGATGACCCTCCTGAGCTCCTTTTTGCTGGCAGGGGGTTGCAGGAGGCCGTCACAGCCGAAAACAGAGCTTGGGAGCCTGTTTTCACTAGCAGAGTGAAAGGCGCCCTCGACCCAAGTGAAGTCGAGTTGGCCACGCCCTCCCCAGCCCCCCCCCAGTCAAACACAACCCTGATGCGGCCCTCAATGAAATTGAGTTTGACACCCCTTCTCTGTACGCCAGAGCTGTCCAACCTTGGTACCTTTAAGACTCTTGGATTTCGACGCCCAAAATTCCCCAGCCAGCCTTGCTCCATAGTCTAACACTGTTGATGGGCAACCTTAAAGGATGTAAGCCGTGGTGGTATGCTGCCGGTTTGGACCGGTTCAGACGAACTGGTAGTTTAAAAAAAACCAAACACCTACAATCCTCCAACAATCAGCTGAGAGGATGAGAAAAGCACAGGATTGGCCCTCCTATTGGTTCCTGCTGCAGGTCTCAGCTGGTGTGGGAAAAGTGGCACGCCAACGTTAGGCAAAGTACGCCCACCAAGCCACGCCCACCAAACCCGTGGTAAAACAATTTGATTCCCACCACCGGGTGTAAGCTCAGGCTTATTAATTGGAGCCTATTCTTGGAGGCAAGTAGGTTACTACAGTGACTAGGAACGGAATGGGATAGAGACCAGCAATGCAATTATAGCCTCTTCCACAATGTACTTTTATCAGTCCTGGAGAATGTTCCTTGCGGGGTGTTAGAGGATTCAGACTTTCTCCCTTTGGCATCTGGCACTGCTAGAAACGCACAAAGTCACTCGTGTAAGTGTGAAGCTCTCGCATTCCTCTTTTCTTCTGTAATTAAATTTTGGGGAGGACTCAACCTGCCCCGAGGAAGGCGTGGAGGGCAGATTTAGGCTAAATGTTGCCAGATGGAAAGTCAGACCCTTGATAGCAGCACAACCATACAAGGATGGGCTCAGCTTTATATGGGAATAACTGACGAATCAGGAATGTTATCTCAATTATTGTTAGTCTGGCAACCTGAACAAGAGGCTAGACAACCATCTAAATATGAGCCAGCTGTGTGCAGCCAATGCTATCCAAAGTTGCATTAACAGAGGAATCAAGAACAAGTGAGGTACTAATGCCACTCTATAAAGCCTTAGTAAGACCACACCTAGAGTCCTGCATCCATTTTTGGTCACCACACTATAAAAAAGATGTTGAGATTCTAGAAAGAGTGCAGAGAAGAGCAACCAGGATGATGAGGGGATTTCAGGCTAAAACATACAACAAATGGTTGCAGGAACTGGGCTTGGCTAGTCTAGTAAAGAAAAAGACCAGGGGAGACATGATAGCGGTCTTCCAATATTTGAGGGGCTGCCACACAGAGGAAGGGGTCAAGCTATTTTCTAAAGCACCTATAGGCCAGACAAGGAACAATGGATGGAAACTGAACAAGGAGAGATTCAACCTGGAAATAAGGAGACATTTTCTGACTGTGAGAACAATCAATCCATGGAACAGAAGTTGCCTTTGGAAGTTGTGGGAGCGTCATCCCTGGAGACTTTCAAAAAGAGATTGGACTCCCACCTGTCAGAAATAGTGTAGGGTCTCGACTTCTGGTTTGAGCTTCTTCAGCGACAGACCAAAACCTGCGAGGCTTTGATCCGTGTTTGCCGTTGAAGCGCCCCGAGCCGGCTGGTTTCGGGGCTAAGCCATCCCATAAAGGAGGTGAAGAGGGGGGACACTGCCAGCAGGGTCGAGGAGAGCCGTATCTCTTCTCCTCAGCTGGCCAAACTCCCTTTCCCAAAGGCGGTTGCAGTGGTGGTCAGAAATGGCCACCACAAAGAAGAACCCGACCAGAAAAGAATGTGCAGGAGGAAGATAAGAAGAGAAAGTTTTGGTTGACCGGGTCCAACAGCAAAAGCAACAAATAAGGTACCCTGGAATTGAAACTGTTAAAAAACAATAACATTGTTCCCTAAGAAGATTTTTAAGCTGCGAAGGAAAGAGAAAAGGGAAAAGATTTGGTTTTCTCCTTTTCCTGTACTGACAGCTAAGAGACTTAATTAAGAAATTGGAAAAAAATCCACTTTGACATCAATAGGCATTTAATGCTGAAAATAAAAAGTCAAAGGGATAATAAAGATTTCTGGATAATTAAAAGCTTTTGAAAACAGGAAAGGAGAGAGGAAAAATAAAAGGGCAGGATCTGGAAGGGAGGAGACTGCCTGGAATTAAAAAAGAACTTACAGCAAAATCTCAACAAGACTTCCAAAAGATACATTCTAACTGAAATATTGCAACAAAAACCCCAGGAAAAGAAAGTCGAAAAGGAAATAAGAAGATATAACTCAGGACTATCTGGATTACTTGATGATTTCTGGATTCTTGGTTATTGTTTTGTATGACTAAAATCAATTGGGTGGTTGTTTAAAACTTTTTAAAATGGCTCTACTTTTAGAAGAACTGAAAATGGAACTTAAAAAGTACAAAGAAGATGCACAAGAAGGGAGAGGTTCTTTTGGCTTCGTATTTCAGTTTTTAGAAATGGAGATTTTGAATTATGAGAAACAAGAAGAAATGCCTGCAGAACAAGAAGATTGCGACAAAGAAGAAGCCATCTTTAATGAACAAGTAATCTTAGATGGGGGGGGGAAGGAAAGGGGGGAAAGAGAATGGAAAGTTTAAGATTGGGAAAAACAAGCCCCCTCCCCAAAAAAAAACAGAGTGAAAAATAAGTATAAAATCAGAAAGCAACAGAAGAGGGAAATGCAGAAGAGAGAATTAGAACTAGAGAGACAAGGGGGTAAAAAGGGGAGGGAGAAGATGAGAGGGAAGAAAGAAAGGAAAAGAAGTTATAAAGGACAGAAGCAAAATATAGAGAAACAGGGCCTATTTAGAGATAATGGGTAAAAACAATGGAAAAAGGGATTCTGCAAAGGTTCATAAGATAGTATGGTTATATTAGAATTCAGTGGAATGCTTGTCAATAAATAAATGTAACAAAAGGTATATTTAATGATTTATAAAACATATGTGAAGAGAAATAAGGGAAAAATTAATTATGGAGATTATGTGTGTTTTTAAGGAAGTATGATATTTAATTGAAAAGAAGTGCTAAAGATGTTAAGATTTTAATGATTATTGATAGATCTGAACCTCGAATGGAATGAGGGTTTATAATTACATATATTTACAATCTTTCTTTTTTTTTAAAAGAATATAGTGTGTATTATAAGAATGTACCAAGCAGAATTCAATTGGAAGTTATGTATTATGTATTATATTGAAGGTCATAAACTTAAGGTATATATTGAAGTTTAAATAAGAGTTGAATGGATGTAATTAAAAGATATAAAGGTGTCATACTCTAATTAGTAACTACAGGAGAAAATTTGTTTAATGAGAAAAGATAATATGAAATTGAAACAGAACAGACAAAAGTATAAATATAATGATTTGAATTGAGATGAGATAATCAAAATAAAATTGAGAAAATTAAAAGAGGGGAAAAACTATATAGAAAATGTAAAATAGTATAAGATATGGAATAGAATACAAAAAGGAGCATGAAATTGAGTTTTGTGTCTGTATAAAGAAGTTCAACCCGGGACCATGCTATTTTCAAAAAAGATGTTTTACTTGTATTTTGTGTGTGAAAACCCAAATAAAACTTTATTTAAAAAAAGAGAAGAAATAGTGTAGGGTCTCCTGCTTGGGTGGGGGGTTGGACTAGATGACCTACAAGCTTCCTTCTAACTCTGATAATCTAATCTTAATCTAATCTAAGGGAGGATTTAACTGGCTGGTTGGATTTGGAATTCCAACTTCTTTGAAACAAATAATTCCAAGATCTCCACTTTAAAAGGAGATATAATAAAGGGGGAAATGCTCAGGTTGAACAAGGAAAAGAAACGCACACAAAAGAATGTTTGTTTTTTCTAAGCTTTGCATGTTTATAAAAAGCTACAGTGAAAGATATCTCCGAAGGCATTAGACGCACGCAATCCTAGGAGAAAAATGAAGTCTCTTTTGGCATCTTCAAAACCAACATGTCAGGTGCCAGAAAGCTATTGTTTTTGCAGCGAGAGATAATATCACTACCATTTTGAAAAGTGTTGTGTCGTTTGTTGATAGAACTGACATTACATCACATTATCATAGTCTGATCAGTTCATATACACCAACACAATCAGTTCAAACATGCTTAAGCTTCTTAAAAAAGAGAGTTTGGATTAAAAGGCAGAACATAAACAATTTAAGTGGAATGCACAAAGCCAAGTGTTAACCCCCAAAAGCTTGTTTAGAAAAGCCACATCTGAACGAGTCTTCTTCAAAAGATGACAAAAGAAAGGGACCTCTGGATCTTGGGAGGAAGCACATTGGTTCCAAAGAATCAGGACAGCAAGAGTCAAGAAGTGGCGCACTCTGAAATTTCAGCCTTTCCAAATCGGAAACCCTCCAGGTGAACTACAATTACAACTCATGGAATCCCAACATTTGGCAGGGAATGATGCGAATTGCCATCAGAAGAGATGCCAGCTAATGGAAGGCTGCACTGGTCTATATAGACCCTCAAATGCTTGTCCAGATAGCTTGTAATGGTGAGAACCACGGTGGCGCAGTGGTGAGAGTGCAGTACTGCAAACTACTTCTGCTGACTGCCAGCTGACTGCAATTCAGCAGTTCGATTCTCAACTGGCTCAAGGTTGATTCGGCCTTCCATCCTTCTGAGGTTGGTAAAATGAGGACCCAGATTGTTTGGGGCAAGAGACTGACTCTGTAAACCGCTTAGAGAGGGTTGGAAAGCACTGTGAATCAGTGTATAAGTAAAGCAATGTATAAATGGTACTGCTAGTTTCCTTCCTTCCTTCCTTCCTTCCTTCCTTCCATCCATCCATCCATCCATCCATCCTTCCCTTCCTTCCTTGGCAAAGTGGTTAGAATGCAGTATTGCAGACTGACTCTGCCCACTGCCAACAGTTCGATCCTGATTGGCTCAAGGTTGACTCAGCCTTCTATCCTTGCAAAGTTGGTAAAATGAGGACCCAAATTGTTGAGGGACAATAGGCTGACTCTGCAAACCACTTAGAGAGGGCTGTAAAGGACTGTGAAGCCGTATATGAAGTCTAAATGCCATTGCTATGCTATCGGCAAGGCAAATAGTTGCATTGTCTTTGGAAGACAGGGTTTATTTTCAAGGTCTGAACACAAGTTCCTGTAAAATGGGTTTCAGTCATTGAGATGATCAAAGCAGAAGCAAATTAACAGGGAGAAAACAGCTTTAAAAAGGCTACATTAAGGCTAGGGACGTATCTGCAAACCAATAAAATAAAAACAAACATTCAATAGTTATACATGAAGAGAAATGTTTGCATGGTCAGAAAATAAATTATTTTTTAGTCTGTCTCATACTATATTGCACAAGATACTCATTTCCAGGTTACAAAACATACAGCCCTGCAAGAGGGAACTAAGTGAAACCAAAGAATTTGAAACCACCAATCCACTTCCTGCTTCCCTTTAACCATATTTCTTCCTCTGCCCGGAACAGACATGAGACATATACAGAAATGCAGCATTTTAGTCTGTGACTGGACATCACCAAAGCGAAAAATAAAATCATGCTACATCTTAGAAGCTCATTGTCTTTATTACTGTCAGCTTTAGATGGTGGGGGAAGTGTTTACACTTAAATCCTGAATTTGTCTTGTTTTCTATATTGAGTTCTCCATCTCCATGAGCACCACCCTTCCTACCAAACCAAAGTCCTCTAGACAACCTAAGAGTTTATTGCTAAGTGCAAATTTAATTTTTTTTTTTATCTTGCATTTCAGCGTGGCATTCCATAAGAAGCTAGACATAAATACCAGGAGTCAAAAGAAGAATACAGCAAAGCATGTCAAAAGCAGAACGGAAGTTATTAATGAAATACCAATGTACATTTAAAAAAAAATGTGCAGTCCATCCTGTTAGGAGAAAGGATCTAACCATAGCCAAGAATTTGATTACATAACTTCCTTTTATACCCATAATGCAGACAGGACTACTCTAAAATGGCCGTTGTTTACTTAATCTATCCCTCACCATATGACACATTATATTGTTTGCTGCTGGTTTTACAATCCTGTTATGGCCTATGGCCAAGATGGAAATCAGCGTCACCAAATCCCCATACACCCATTTTAGACCCAGCTATAACTAAGACAATATTGTTGAGTTTTAGATAAATAGATAGGTAGGTAGGTAAGATAAAATAGATAAGATAGATTAGATAGATAAGATATATAGGTATGATAAAGACCATTCCTATCTGCTCTATGTATTTACCATGTATTTTGTCTCGTATCTATCAATCTATCATCTAGCAATCTAACTATCTATTTCTCCATCATCTATTTATCATCTATCACCTATCAATTTAACTATCTATCATCTGTCTATCATCTATCATCTATCAATCTATCTCATCTATGTATCTATCATCTATCAATCTATCATCTATCAATCTCTTTTTTTTTTCCTTCCTTCCTTCCTTCCTTCCTTCCTTCCTTCCTTCCTTCCTTC
>NW_020769646.1:46815-75880 GCF_900518735.1 Pseudonaja textilis
TTCCTTCCTTCCTTCCTTCCTTCCTTCCTTCCTTCCTTCCTTCCTTCCTTCCTTCCTTCCTTCCTTCCTTCCTTCCTTCCTTCCTTCCTTCCTGTCTGTACTCTGGGACTGGGGAACAAGATCAAATAAAGTAGCAGAAAACACTACATGATTCTCATATTAAATATTAAGGTCTGGTGTCTATGGGGATTCTCAACCATCCAGGTTATGGATGTCCCAAAAGGCAACTGGACTACCTTGGGTTTTTTTCTTCCTTGAAAATGTTTTGCTTCTCATCCAAATAGCTTCTTCAGTTCTGAAAGTTTCTTTTTCAGCACTAAGGGCTAGTGGTGACTTCTTAGTATAAGGCAGAACCTAGGACTGTGGTTTTTTTTAAAAAAACAACATCTCAGCTGAGGTCTATTATGTGAAGACTCCTAAAAACCAGTCAAGAATAAGTTTGGTCTCCTCTGGCATCTTCAAAACCAACATGTCAGGTGCCAGAAAGGTCTTGTTTTTGCAGCAAGAGATAATATCACTCCCACTTTTTGAAAAGTGATGTGTCATTTGTTGATAGAACTGGCATTACATCACATTATAATAGTCTGATTAGTTCATATACACCAACGCAATCAGTTCAAACGTGCTTAAGCTTCCTAAAAGAGAGAGACGCAGAAAGAAAAAAGTCTTCATCAAAACACGATTTGCTCTTGAACCTCCTTTCTAATTTCAGTTGTCCGTTGTGAGAATATTTGGGCACTTTGGATATGTGTGTGAAGAGTTGCCTTTTTCCACAAAAGGATGGGACGGCATCCCTAAAGCTTGACTTATTTCAATGTATGCACACTTGAAATAGTGTCCAGGGTGGGCTTTGAGTTATAAAAAGCAAGGAGCCCATTTTTCTCCCCTTCCTTAACCTCCCTCCTCCCCCTAGTTAACCAGGAATAACTCATTGTTGGCTTATGCAACTTCTTTCACTTCTCTTAAAGATGTGTGAGAACCTCTTTCACCCAGGACAGGGTGTTTTCTTCTGGGAAGCTGCTGGGCAAAGTCTTCTCCGGTTTTGGAGCCACAGGCCAAATCAACACCCAAACCTCAGCTTGCCAATGCTCTAGTTGCTGACACCAAACGTCCTTGTACAAAGTCTCAGTGGGCAGCAATTGATATTTGTTTTGGAGAAAGGACTGAAAAGAGCTACGATGTCCTCTCTTTCCAATAGGGCCTTTTTAGGAGAAGTAGGGAGGAGAACTTCTGATCAACAAAGCACAAGATGTGTCATCGGCTACGACTGCCGTCGGAGTTTTCCTGGGTCCTCTTGCATAAGCTGCAGTATTTTGGTGATCCCACATGAGTCTAAACAACCATTTGTCTGAAATGGTATATAGGGCAGGGGGTGTCGAACTTGATTTCATTTTTTAAAAATTTTTAAAAGAAAACTTTATTAGAGATTAAAAAAGAAAAACACTATGTACAATACATTGAATACAATTTTACGTTGTAGACAAAATCTATATATACAAATACATAATAAATAAACATATAAAACATATGCTTGTAATCAACTAAGACGGTGTGCTTTTTTCTTGGTAAAAATTTTACTACTATTCATTTCTTATTCGGTAAACATTCTTAATTTAACTACTCCATTCATCAAAAACATATCTTTTAATTTCCTGTTTTTTTTCTCTTTAATCCACTTATCCCATTTATCCCAAGCTGTAATATATCTTGAGTCTTCCTTATTCCTAAGTTTTTGTGTGAGTAGGTCCATTTCAGTGCAGTCAGGTGTTTTCTGAGTAATCAAATTATTTGTTGGCATTTGTTCGCCCGTCCAAGATTGTGCCAACGCAATTCTTGCCGCTGAGATTATATGGAGAATTAAATATTTCATTTCATTTGCATAGTCCCCTTTTAACATTCCCAACAAAAACATTTCAGGTTTGAATTCTAACTGAATACTTGTAATTTCTTTTATCCGCAGACTAAAAAAACAACAAAAAACAAACTCAATTTCATTGAGGGGTGCATCAGGGTTGTGTTTGACCTCGGGGGCGGGCGTGGTCGGGGGGGGCATAACCATCTCAATGTCACTTGTGTGGTGGCCCAAGTGCTCTGCCAGCGGAAATAGGCTCCCAAGCTCCGTTTCCGGCTGCAATGGCCTCCTGCAACTCTCTGCCAGCGAAAACAGAGCTAGCTGAGGCGCTGGTCCTTCACTGTTTCCAGGGCAACCCTGCAGGCCAGATCTAAGCATCCCACAGGCCGGATCTGGCCCGTAGGCCTTGAGTTTGACACCCCTGGTCAGACTACAAGACCTCCGAGGTCCCTCCCAAAATCTATTATTTGATGTTGTATGTTCCGAATGTAATTAGAAGGCTGCCCTTTGGTGAAGTAGCGCACCGGGCACTGGATCGGAGAAAAGACTGGCACAATCATGTAAAGCAGGATTATATTGTCTTCAGTGAAAGGCAAGACCTGGGTTTTTCTGGTTTGAGCAAAAGGGACTATGCCCTTACGAGCCAGTCACAATCCAGGGTGTGGCATTTATTGGGATGATTCAGAAATTCTCTTTCCACACACCCTCCACCAGATGATGGTAGAACTTGGTCAGATGCCTCAGATGACCTAGGTAACGCCAGGGAAAGGAAGTCCTAGTGAAATCTCTAGCTCAACTTTCTCTTCTGCTGGAATTCTTAGAGCTGAGATGTCCTTGTTTTGCACCTGCCGTGGGAGCCTTGGCAAGATCTTGTTGCGCTCTTTCCTTGCGTGCTCTGGCTTGCATGTTTGGCATGCAATGGTATCCGTGTGTGCACCGGAGTGTTATGTGTATGTTTGTGTGTGGGGTGTGTGTGTGTGTGTGTGTGTGTGTGGAGAATCTAGGTGTGTTATGGCCATCTGTCCGTAGCTGCCTCGCCAACCAAGGTCCTGCCATTTTTGTCCGCTGCTGTGCCTTCTCTTCGTGCCATCTTCTGCGGTGTGGTAGATGCAAGGTGACCTGGGGAAGCTCTGATGGCATCTTGGCACCAGCCCCAAAACTGACAGACTGAACTTGAGCAGTTCAGCAAGCAACATTCCTCTCATTCCAGGGATTTTCAGCTCATCCTCTTCTCCCCACCTTTGAACATGCTGCGCCCAACCCACGCTTGTCCTGGGGCACCTGAAGCTTTGTGAGTTGGCTCAATGTTTTCAGCTGGTTGGCTTCTTCAGCCGTTGGTGAGGCTGATTTTTCCGGTTTAGACATCTCCATACCAGAAATCACGGTTGGAATTTATTGTGCACAATTTTAGTGCTTCATTCTAGTTAGCCAGCATACTTCCTTCCTCCTATTAATCCCTGAGGATTTTCCTACTTAATTGTTAGACAATTTTAGCAAAAAATGCCTTTGGTTCCCATCAGGATAGCCTTCCTCAACCTGAGAGATTTCAAGCAGCTCGTACATACGGAGGGTGAAAAAGCTGCATTAACACATTTCTTGTGTGTCACTCTTGAACTAGGTAGCATACATCATGTCATATTTTTGGTATCAGATGAGAGTACCATCAGGTTCTTTTAAAAGCTATATATAAGACTCCTAAAAACCAGCCAAAGATAATAGTTAGAGATTATATATAGATATACACACACCCAAGACAAAGTTTAAGCGGGAGAACAGCAATCTTGGTCTCTAACTATTATCCTTGACTGGTTTTTAGGATGTAATAGACCTCAGCTGAGATATCGGTGTTTTTTTTTAAAAAAAGAAACAGTCCTAGGTTTATATTTTTATTCTCTTAGTAAAAATCATCCAATATGAACCACTCAGCAGAGAGCTCAGCATTATTCTGGATAAAGTCTACCTCATACTGAAAGAAACAACAGTATAATACACAATACAGAGTGGCACACAACCATTTCAGTGATCAGATGTGGCTTCCTTGGGCACAACATGTGGGAACAAGTGTTTGCACACAAAAGACCCTAAACAAGGAAATGAAGTTGTTTCATCAAACTTGTAAGGATCTTTTCCCATCCAAGCAACAGTTCCCGAGTCCTCAACTCTCCAACAACAACAAGAATAAACAAGAGCCACAAGCATTGGAAGCAGCTGGATGGAAAAACTGCCAAAATTGCTTCTCTTCCCAGTTAACCCACCCTGGTTCAGCTGCTTGCTGCTTTACAAACCACCAACAGGCTCTCATTGTCAAAAAAGCAGCTTGTGAACACTCTGGAAGGAAAACAACAACAACAGTCTGACGAACAACAATACAAAAAAGTTGCTAAGACCCAAGAAAGAGTGCAAAGAAGAATAATAAAGATGATAAGGGCTCTGGAGGGTAAGATGTATGATGAATAGTTGAGGGAGCTAGGCTTGAGGTATATCTAGCTAGCCCAAGGGTCTTCAAACTTGGCAAGTTTAAGACTTGTGGACTTCAACTCCCAGAATTCCTGAGCTAACATGACCGGAGGAGGAATTCTGGGAGTTGAAGTCCACAAGTCTTAAAGCTGCCAAGTTTGAAGGCCCCTGAGCTAGCCTATTGAAGGGAAGAATTACGGGGGACATCATGGCAGTCTTCCAGTACTTGAGGGGCTATCACAGAGAAGAGGGGATCGGCCAGAAGACAGAACAAGAAGCAATGGTTGGAACCTAATCAAGGAGAGATCCAACCTAGAACTAAGAAGGAATTTCCTGAAAGTGAGAACAATCTTGAAATGTTGTCTGCTACGACGTCCTGTCAACAACTACGTCAGGTTCAACCGCAATAACACACAGGCAAACAATAAGATACAAACTCCAAAGTAAACTGCTCCAAACATGATTGCAGAAAGTACAACTTCAGCAACAGAGTGGTCAACGCCTGGAACTCACTACCTGACTCTGTTGTTACAGCCTCAAACCCCCCAGCCTTTAACCTTAAACTATCCGCTATTGACCTCAACCCATTCCTAAGAGGTCTGTAAGGGGGCGTGCATAAGCGCACCAGCGTGCCTACCGTCCCTGTCCTACTGCTCCTATTTATCCATTTATTTGTACTAATTTATTATGTATCTACTTGTACCTGTTTATACTTACATATTTATTTGTACTAATTTATTTGTACTAATTTATTATGTATCTACTTGTACCTGTTTATACTTACATATTTATAGATTATGTTCATACTTATACTTGTTTTCTCATACATGCTTGACAAACAAATCAAATACATACATACATACATACATAAATACATACATACATACATTCAGTGGAATGTATTGCTTTCAGAAGTTGCGGTTGCTCGGTTTTTAAGAAGAGTGTCAACTTAGTCTCTGACTAATGAATCCAAGCAAATGTATTATGTACTCAGTGAAGAAGACCTTTGTGAAGTATCCTAGTCTCAGAGTTCTGATTTGCTTTGGTTCATTAGTCGGAGCCTTGACAAAGAGATTGGACAGCCCTGAGACTCTGCTTGAGCTGGATTAAAAGACCTCCAAAGTTTCTTTCAATTTGTTGCTCTATGTTCTAACTTCCACCACCCCTCAGGCTCTACAAGCCCAGAGATCTTCTGTCTCTCTCCGGATCTAAATGCGCTAATTTACCACGCTATGCTGCCTATTCTCTTAGCATGGACTGAATTTGTTGTTCTAAAACTGTTGATTCTTTCCGTCCTAGCACACAGACAGCAGTCCCTAACCAGTAACCTCCGAGAGAAGGGAGGTCTTAAGTGCTCTTGGCTCATAAGCATGCAACTATCTCCTGATTAATGCCAAGTAGCAAAACAAAAGGCATTAAGTTTTAATATCAATATTAGGCAAGGATAAAAATACTTGATGCATTTTAAGATGCCAAAAAAAAAAAAAAAGAAAATATGCAAAAGATTACATGCTTGGCTTTCACCTTAGAGCAGGGGTCCCCGAACTTGGCAACTTTAAGACTTGTGGACTTCAGTTCCCAGAATTCTCCAGCCAGCAAAGCTTGCCAACTTGCCAAGTTTGGAGACCTCTGCCTTAGAGAATCTCGGAATGTCCTGAACCAGCAACAGGATTGCCAATGACTCTTTCTCAATTTGAAAAGAAAATTTCTAAGGCTACAGACACTTCCTGTTAAGGAAACTGTGCATTCACATACACACTGTTAAATAATCACGCATTTTGCTTCCGTTTATTGCCATCTTTCCATAAGCCTGGCCTAGTCAGTGTATGAAGACCTAAAAAGGGTTTCTCCAACCTCTGTCCAACCCTTTGACCACCGAGAGTCCTTCCAATCATAAGGAAAAAATTGTGTTGGCTTTAGAAGGGACTTCTGCCACTTACACAACTCGACTTGAAATACAAGTGTCAACCCTGAAGCTGGCCTGGCTGCAGCCATCTTGGAGCTTCAGTACTGTCACACTAGAGCTGATGGATAGGGAAGGGGGGATCAGAGATAGCTGGGGCTGTGGAGTCAAAACGAAGTATTTTCTTTTGGGAACCAAGGACATTCTCACACCTGGCCAGAGGAAGGAGGAATGATGTCACCAGACGCTGCCTTGATTGGGCCATGTGACTGATCGTTTGGGATTGGGAGGAAAACCTGTCACTTTTAATTAGGGGGACTCTTCAGAGTCGGTTTTCACCAGATATGTGTCAATATGATATTTCATATTGCTATTCTTTGAGGAATCTACCTGGCTCAAAGTTTTTGCTTGCAATGGATCTATTGGAAGCCTGACAACAAGAGAGTTTGCCTCAAGCATCCAAAAACTTCAGCTTTACACTCCTACATTGCCCCAAACAAAGCTCTTTTCCCTTGTGTCTACCTGCATCAGAAGGACATGCAGGCCTCCTGTCATACCCCTGTCAGAATCCAACTTGGAGGGGGAAGCCGAACAGCTGACAGGGAGTGGGAGTGTGGCTCTGTTAGCTGGGGAAGAAACTGGGGAAGGGCAAAGGCCGGCTGGGCAGAGCAGGAAAGAGGTAGAACAAGGGAGAGGGAATTTTGGAGGAAGATCCAGGCCCATCCCCTCTTCATCCTGGGGCATGCAGGGAGGAACAGAGAAGAGAGCAATGTGAGCTGCGTGACTTATGGGGGAGGAAAAGGCCCTGATTCCCTTCATTATCTGGGAACACAGTGTTTAAAAGGGGAAGTTGCGCACAGCAAACTGTTGGGAGCAAATTATGAGTTATCTGGTATTGTCAAGGCTTATCTGGGTTCCAGGCGTCTTCCCAAGTGTGTGTGTCTTGCTGGGCTTTCAAGTCTGCAATTTCTTCTCCTGCCCTGTCAAGTTAATTACTGCAGCACGTTTTTTGTGGATTTTAAATTACAGTTTGTATGTACTTTATTTTTGGACTGAATTTCCTCCACTTAAAGACTGTTCTTGGGAGAGTTTTTTTCTCCAGCTGAGGGTAACCTGGACACTGGGGGCAAAGTTGGAGGAATTAAAGGGACTCTTCTTGCTTATGTGACTGTATGGCCTTTGTGCCACACCCCGGGTCATCACATCTCCTGACCATTGGAGAGATGACTTTCCACCATGTCCCATCTTCTAAGTAAAAATAACGGCACAGAGACACCCTTGAGTTGAGTTGCTCCTGGTGACGATATGGACAAATTCATTGAGGTGTCTCAGCCAACCGTACCGAAATGATTGGGGCTGGCTTTCCTCCAGGATGTTCTCTCATCTTTAATTTCCCAATCTAGCTTCCACCTTTGAGATTCCTTGGTGTCTCTCATCCAAGAACGAATCAAGCCTGATAGCTCAGTTTCCAAGCCCAGAAAACTTCAAGAAGGTTCTGAAGCCTGCTGAGGCCTGCCTTCCATTCCCTGGATTTCAACCACAACGATGGAAAACGCCAGGGGGATTAGCGGCCCAAGTTTGTTTCCCATTGGAAATGGCTAATCCATCACACTATATTGCACAAATGATACCTTCTAAGGTTGAGTTGCTCCTAAAGTCACCTGTGGGAAACAGTACCAGAGTACCTAGCTAGGTAGGTGATTTAGTCTTCACTTCTGATAGACTCACCTGTCCACTTGCAATTGCAGCTGCCCAGGGCTTTGCTTTATCTTGTTCTGTGCCTCCACATTCAGCATCTCAGAAGTACTTTCCCCATTGATGGAAATGATGACATCTCCAGGTCGAAGGTCACCCAGGGCGGCTTTGCCATGCTCTATCACCTGTGTGGAGCAGAAAGCAAAGAAGTCTACAATTGAAATGGGTTTGTTGGAAACAACATTCCTATTTTCATAACCATGCCAAGCAGTGGTGAGATTCAAATAATTTAACAACCGGTTCTCTGCCCTAATGATTACTTCCAACAGCCAGTTCACCAAACTGCCCAGAAAGTTAACAACTGGTTCTCCCAAACTGGTGCAAACTGGCTGAATCCCACCACTGATACCAAGGCAGAATTTTAAGGACAATCATATTTTCAAATAGCCCTGTGTTGCTCAACGTTAGCAACTTTACAACATGTGGACTTCAACTCCTAGAATTCTCCAGCCAGCTTGCTTGCTGGCTGGGGAATTCTGGGAGTTGAAGTCCACCCATCTTAAAGTCATTAAAGTTGACAAACATTATTATAACCACGGGAAACAGAAAATTCACTTTTTAAAAAACTAAACATGTCCTTCTCCAGCATCCAAAACAGGGATATTCCTCCTCCAGTATCCAGACAAGGATCTGTACTAAGTATTTCTCAGGATTAATTAGTGATGTGGGCTAAATTAACTCCTTCAAGAATCTGTCAATGAGGATTCAATCATTCAAGCTCAATCATTCAAGACTCATTCATCCAATCTCTTATTAACAAAGGTTGGTCTAGTTGCCATGAATTAACCTTTACACTCCCTTCCAAGAATCCTTCCACTTGAACATATTAATGGCTTTGCAACACTATGTTTAATAATAAATGCTAATTATTTCTGACCGACTCCCTCAGTCAATTTAAATTTGCAAAGCGTAAAACATGAGCTGTTTTTGGAGGAGTACTCATTTCTCCTGGCAACATGTATTGTTTTTTTCATGCAAGTTTTTCTTCTCTACATCCCCGAGTAACGTAAGCAGAAACTAGCAGGCCATGCATTCATATCTGGAAACGAGAATGTGGTGCCCATATGTGCATGGCCTCTGGCTTGAAATTCTATGAGCTTTAGCACATCAAGAGGAGACTAGGGTGGGCTTCGCACAAAGCTGCTCTGTTCCTTAATATAGAGTCTGAGATCAGCCTTCCAGACAGAAAGGGGAAAAATTTAATTGTCAGGTCGAATAGCCTGGGGGTGAATCAGATCTAACTCACTTGATCCTCCTCTCTGACTGATCTCCACACACAAAGAGCATTTTGGAAACAACAGAGAACAGAAAATAAAAAAAGTGTCTTTTTTAAAAAAAAGTGTGGTCTCTTCCCTCTTTGCAGGTTTTTCTAGACAAATAATTGTGCAAGCCGAAGCAGACTGAAACTTTTATGCAAAGCAGTTGGTTAAAATGCAGAGTTTTGTCCTCCAAACAACTATAATCTAAGGCACCGCAAAGGGAAGGGAGGTGGCAGGAAAAGCACAATTTCTCAACTCACCCCGGGCATGCAAAGAAGCCCTTACCAAGAGACTACAACCAACCAATTTAGAAAGTTTTTTTATATATATACTGCCTTTGTTTTAATTTGCAAACTCAAGGAAGGAGTGGAAAGAAGTACCTTGAGGAATGAGAGAGAACCGCAACCAAGAAAATGGTCAGATAAAGTAAACCTGAGTTTGGGCCAGAACTGCAATCCAAGAAAGCTTCTCAGATAAAACCCTCCCTAGTTCTCACAAAGGGGAGAGGGAGGCACATTCAGACATACAGGATTCCAATACTTTTCCTTATAATACAAGTAAAACTAGCAGGAAGGCTCTGGTCTTCTTTGAACAGCTGACAAATCAAAGAAACAGTGAGAGGGCATCTATCCTAGACAGATGTTGACCTGGATCCCAACTTAACTTCAACATCTTCTGCCATTAGTTTCTGGCATTGTGTTTTTTATCCCCTGAACTCCCTATATATTTATACTAGCTCGACACCCGTGCTTAGCTACGAAACTATGTGGTCGGGCTTCGTTTTTTGGGAGGAAATTAAGGGGAAAAAAATGTGCCTCTGACTACCAGCATCCATCGGTGTTCACCTGGCTAGCATCCTGTCAGTGTGTGAGAGAGTTGAGGGCTGTTTGGAAACTGAAAGAATTTTGCTATGTGAGGAAGGAGGCAGCAAGGAGCCTGGGCGTGGCTTAGCTCAACTGTTCTGTACTAAAGCTGCTTGGCCCTGTGAAATTGAAACTGAAACTCCTCTGCTTGTGTTTTGCATTTGGAAGAGATTTCTTTTCAGGTGGGGAGGGGGCATAGAACTCCTTAGCATCAGAGCGTGTTAATAATAATAATATAGGAAATACTAATGCTCTGGTGGTCATTCCAAAAAACCCTTTCTTAGTGAGCATCTAGAACCCAAGAGGAACATACATGCTAAATTTCAAGTTTGTAGACTTTATGGTTCTGGAGATTTTGTGATGATGAGTGACTGGTATTTCACATAGATAGATAGATAGATAGATAGATAGATAGATAGATAGATAGATAGATAGATAGATAGATAGATAATGATATATAGATATAGATAGATTTAAACAGTATACATGAGTCTCTATTTCCCCTATGCTCTATCCAGCAAGTTTACGATACGTGAGTAGAACTAGTAGTATTGCAAGAGATAAGGGGGTTTAGAACTCCCAAGAAAGATATTTGAGAGTGCAGTATTTTCTACTATGTGTCTTTCTTCTTTCCTGGGAAAGCATAGGAACGGGAAGGAAGGAAGGGAGAGCCAGCCAATTAATGGGGGAAGAGTTTTGCAAAGAATAAAAAGGTACAAGATGTTAAATTGGAGGGTACCTTCATGTATGCACCCAGTTCGTTCTTCAGTATTAGTAGACCAACTAAGGCAGCACATCTACGCTATAGTCCTTTCTCAGTCTTGCTTTAGAGTTGATCAAGGAAGCTTCAAACAAGGCTGAGAGAGAAATTTCAGAAACTCCACTTGCATGCATGTCCACACTTTGAGACTATTCCAGAAGAGGACTTCTTGTTTAAAGGCTGTTGAGCAGGATCTGTTCTCTCCATTAGACTGAAAGGTCACCCTTGGCTCAACGCCCAGCTGAATAGACCTCTCTGACAAGACTTTGGCCCAACCAAATCTGGAATCCCTGGAGACACAAGAAATGTGCAGCATTCCAGGATGTCCTGCACAAATCCCACAAACATTCAGGGCAGGGACTGCCAAGCTATAGTCAAGCTCTTCTTGTTCACCTCTCGGTAGGAAATTCCATTCGGAGCTGCTAGCAAAAGAATGTTGTTGGTTGGAGAAAATACGAAAGCTCTGTCTTGGGTGAAGGCTCGCTACAGCTTCCAACTGCAATTTCACCCCAAATCTAGGTCTGGGGGTAAAGACACCACAATGTTTGCACTCACCAATTCTATACTTTTATTTTTTGCTTTCACAACATACACATTTGGTTTACATATTCATGCCTATATTCATAATGCAACGTATTTAGTTTGGGCTTAATATGTTGGGTATGCCCAGCCATTGTAGTTGGAAATCATGGCTTCTAGTTATCGCATCGTTGGCAGAGTCTGTAAAACTTGCAATTCCATGACTTAGCTGATGGGTGAACCCAGCCAACTGTGGCTTACTCAGAAAATCTGATTTGAAGAAACCTTAGCTGAGAGAGCTATGCCAATGCCGAAACAAGTATGCCACACCTGTTCCATTTCTTTTGTGGGCCAGATTAGTCATCTATTCCAGCTAACATTCTATCATTAATAGCACAAGTTGCAAACCAGCAGAGGCATCCATAGGATGGGGAAGACCAACTCCCAACCTTTGTTGAGATATATAAGAAAAGCTGTAACTTCTCAATCTGAGCATCCCGTAGATGTGCCAGGATTGCGGTGTTCAGAATTTTCCAGCAAGAAACTCATGGAACTTCAACCAAAACATCTGGGAGGCCATAGGTTGAAGGAGGTTGCCCCAAACCTTATGAGAAACAAGGATTATACTGCAGTAGCAATACCAACAGCACTTAGACAGTGCTTTACAGTCCTCTCTAAGTGGTTTACAGAGTCAACATATTGCCCCCAACAATCTGGCTCATTTTACCAACCTTGGAAGGATGGAAGGCTGAGTCAATCTTGTCTCAATGGGAATCAAACTGTCAAACAGCTGGCAGTCATCAGAGTTAGCCTGCAGTATTGCGTTCTAACCACTGCACCGCCATGGTTGTTTCTCAACTTTGACAAATTTAAGACATGTGGACTTCAACTCCTGTAATTTCCCAGCCACCACAACTGTACGGCTGGCTGGGGAGTCCTGGAAGTTGAAGTCCACACTACTTAAAGTTGCCAAGGTTGAGAAACTTTAGGCTGGAGGTACGAATTATTCTGGCAGGAGACAAAGGGAGCTAGCGTGATATGGCTGAGTAGAAAGCTTCTTACTTCCTTTCAATCTGCAGCAAGTGATATAAACAGAACGGTGGGGGGAGCAGAGACAGCAGACATGGAAAATGTGAATTTTCAGACAAAAGTGCATCAAGTTTAAGAATGACTCTATGCCTGGTGTGAACCCAGAAAATGGGTTAATTCAGTTACGTGGCCAGAATTTCGCCATAAAGGATATTTCTCAGAGTTCAAAAACTGGAATTGTCTACATAGTATGAATAGCAATCAGGAGAACAATATGCCCCCTCATCAGATTTATAACGAACATTAAAATTCCATTTGTGTCCCAAAATTTCATACTCGGAACCTGATGGCGTTAACGATAGAGTTGGTTTGCTCACCTTAGATACTATGATGGGTTTTCGGAAGTCTCTTCCTCCCGTAATCCGGAAGCCCCAGGGAGCTGGGCCAGTCAGATTCACACTCACCGACATGGCAGCTCCACTAGAGGCAAGGCGACCACAGCACCTGCAGGCCTGAAGGAAGAAAGGAAGACACTGTTAAAATACTGAAGTTTGCAGATGATACAACAGTGATAGGTTGTACAACATGCCTCGTGATGTAACCGGAAACAATCTGGAACTGAACATACTCAAAACTGTAGAAATGGTGGTAGACTTTAGAAGAAACCCTCCCATACTACCACCTCTTACAAATTACTAGACAACACAGTATCAATAGTAGAGACCTTCAAATTTTTAGGTTCTATCAAATCACAAGACCCAAAATGAACATCCAACATCAAAAACGTCATCAAAAAAGCACAACAACGAATGTTCTTTCTACGCTCAAACTTCAGGAAGCTCAAACTGCCCAAGAGGCTGCTGATCCAGTTCTACAGAGGAATGATTGAGTCTGTCATCTGCACCTCTATAGCTGTCTAGTTTGGTTCTGCAATCCGACAAGACAGACACAGACTCCAGAGGATAATTAGGACTGCGGAAAAAACTATTGCTACCAACCTGCCTTCCATCGAGAACCTGTATATTGCACGAGTCAAAAAGAGGGCTGTGAAAATATCTACAGACACCTCACATCCCGGACATAAACTGTTCCGTCTCCTACCTTCAAAATGACGCTATAGAACACTGCACACCAGAACAACTAAACACAAGGACAGTTTTTCCCGCAATGCCATCACTCTGCTAAACAAATAATTCCCTCAACACTGTTCAACTATTTACAAAGTCTGCATTACTATTACTATTAATCTTCTCATCACTCTGTATCGCCCATCCCCTCCCACTTGTGACTGTATGACTGTAACTTTGTCACTTGTATTCTTACGATCTATATTGACTGTTTCCTAGAGTGATTTGATTGCTTATTGCACCCTATCTATCATTAAGTGTTGTACCTGATGATTCTTGCCTCTTGACAAATGTTCTTTTATGTATACTGAGAGTATTTACACCAAGACAAATTCCTTGTGTGTCCAATCACACTTGGGCAATAAAGAATTCTACACAAGAACTGAAAATATTTCTATGAAAGGCATAGGAAGGTCAAACTCCACTTCACTGAGGGTCACATCAGGGCTGTGGTTGACCTTGGGGGGCTAGAAGGGGGCGTGATTGACTGGATGGGCGTGGCTGACTGGATGGGCGTGGCCATCTTGGAGCCATTCCCCAAACTGCTGGCCTGATGTTTCCTCATTGAGTAGAGCAGGCCGAAGTGATGCGGGCCAGCCCCTTACATTTTCCAGGACGGCCTCATGGGCTGGATCCTACCACAGTGTGGGCTGGATCTGGCCCATGAGTTTGACACCCCTGCAGTAAAAGAACCAGTCAATCGTGAAAGTTGCCTCGGGAAGATCCAGCTGTTATTTATGCCAAAGGACTTTCTTTTTCCCATATGTACAGTGCGGTACCGCCTATTGGAGTTGGGAAACCATTGGCCCTCCACGCAATACATTTTCTCCAAAATCAAAAGAAAGCAGAATCCAGAAGCAGAAGATGGTCTTACTGACAGACGTTACAGATTAATACAGCCAGCTTCTAATTCAGTTATACTTCTCACGAGATCAAAGCCCCCCAGAGTTGACCAATCGAGCCAAGAGTATCCACCAAAACTGGATCTAGTTTGCAAGTAGGATGAACAAGCTAAGCAGAACAAAAAGAAAGTTCAAATCAGATCAATTCTCTCTGCCAGTTCGTTGTAATCAAATACTGGAAAAATGCCTTGCAAAAAACCTCTATTCCACTTATAAATTTTTCATATTTTTTTTCCACCACATTTTCTCTTTAGCGATACATTAACTCAATGAACAAAATACTAGTTCTGGTAAAAAGGAGGAAGCAACGGGCCAAGAGAATGGGAAGAGTTACAGGCCAAGCTCTTTCCTTCCTTGAATTATCAGAAAATTACTTTTTAATGTTTTTAGCAATGCACCACAAATTCTGTCTTCTGGAAGTATTAAAATTGTGGGATACACAGCATATTTTCTAGTGGGGATGAAGTGTTCTAATAATTCAAGAAGAATTTTCCCCCATACACAAAAAAAGAAAGAAAGAAAGAAATCCTTCGGTTGTGTAATTCCCCCCAAAAAATGTTGAGACAGCTTTTTTGAAAGCATTCTCTAGCACTTTACACAATAAAGTAAGTCCAATAAAAAAAAATTAGACTGTGCAGAAATGGACAGATTAACACTGAAGATCAACGAAAAAAGAACAGAATATTTTTGAACTTGGGACATGTTTTATCAATCGTTGGATAACAGAGGTACAAACTAGGAGTTTAATATTGTTATGTAAACAGATTGACTCAGACAGCACACCGTTCACTTATTGTATATAAAGAGAAAATATATAAAATAAATAAAACAAGTCTAATCTGTACCCACTTACGCCATCATGAAATTTTGCATTCCTTCACAAGGACCGAACCCCTAAATCTCAGTCACATTCTGCCTGAGATACCCCAAATCCCAATCTTACTTTTACAATCCCACTCCAAAACACCAAGAACCACAGGTATTTCAAGTACCTCTTGAGTACGTTGTGAAGCCCAGCTACCGCGTTGCGTAGCCTCCTTAGCGTGCCTCTAAAAGGGAACTAGGAAATGAATTGCATCCTATGATGTGTCAAACATTTGCCTTCCTGTCACAGATTCGCATCTGCCAATCAATGAGGGCTGCAAGCTCCTTTCTGCTAGACACCATCACCCAACCAGGAAACAACCTCAGTGCAAAAAGCTCTCTGCAGCCCTAATCAGATAAAAAAATACACCCTCAGGAGTCAGGACCACACCTTTGTGATGTGGCCTGTCCAGTTTGCACCGTGCTTCACTGGTTCTTGACATATAGGGGCATAAAAGCAAAGTCAGGAGCTATTTTGGAAAGGTAAGTCATGACCTATCCTTGATCTGGGGTAGTTGCAGGTCCAGAATATCTCATTTGGGAACTCTCTATCCAGCCATGGACTGACCTCAGATTTCCTAACATGGGTAGGGATTCAACTGGTGTTACAACCAGTTCTGTGAGAGTGCATTTTGCGTGCGTGTGTGTGTGCAGCATTTGCAAAAAATCATCAGCTATGCCGCCCGGACAGCTGACAAGCGCTGCGCATGGGTGCGCAGTGTTTGAAAATCCTTTTCTTTCTTGCTTTTTCAACCTCGGCTGTGCCACGCGAAGCAGCGGAGGTTGAAAAAGCAGGAAAAAAAGGACAGCCAAGAGCCTGGGCAGTCGTTGCACCAAAACCGGTTCTGTGTCAGCTGCTCTTCGGAGCTACCGGTTCTATAGAACTGGGCCAAATCACTAGCATCCCACCCCGTCAACATGGGATCATCTGGATATATTGTGCTCCTAGAATTCTGGAAAGCAAAACTTTTCAGAGTTCTGGAAACTTTTCTTCCCAAAGTTGGAGAAGTTAATCTATCCATATATGACAACTTTAGCGAAAGCACACCCAATTTTACAGACTGTAAAACCATTGTTCATTTTAATTAGGTTCACTAAATAAACCACTGACTAGCTACTTGAACATGACATGCTGAATTATCGTAGCCAACCACATTTTGGATTAATTCAGCCCATGAAGTTGCTTATGGTTTCATGCAAACCCAGAAAAGTGGATTGAGTTAAACCGTGATTGAGTTAATCAGAGATAGCATATTATGTTGACACAACTAGTGAATTCACCCACTGTGATAAGTTAATTTGTTTTGACCATCATCTCACAAAACACAGATGTTTTGTTCATACATAATGTTTGACTATGATCCTGCTTTACAAAGTTACAGTGACTGGATTCATACCACATGGTAAATACTGAAACAAAAAAAACAAAACAGAAAAATATTTTTGTAGCTGAGTGTGATATGTGAGCGCTGTCAATATTTTAGCCTAAAATGCTTTGTAGGGCAGTGCAATTAAATATAACAGCAATGTACATTGTAGCCTTATGGCTTTGAGCAATGTTTCTCAATTTTGGCAACTTTAAGACACATGGACTTCAATTCCCAGAATTCCCCGAGATGTGTGGACTTCAGTTCCCAGAATACCCCAAAGAGCCATACAACCATGCAGACTGGGGCATTCTGGAAATTGAAGTTCACACATCTTAAAGAGAAATTCTTTACAAAAAAATTCTCCAAGAATTAGTGACAAAATCTTATTAGCCAATATACAGTATTTATTCAACATACCAGGTTGAAGGTTTTATTGACCATAGAAATAAGCATCAGAGCATGCTGTGATGGTTCACCTTGCAATTACATTTTTGGATGGATTAAAGCATGCCAACAATTCTTCCGAAATATGCTTAGCAAATGTGGCAGGTATTTCAGTCTGCTTCTTCCTCTATATGATATTTAGCTATACACACAAATGATACTTCATTATTTCACAGGAAGTCGAAAGCCAAAGGCAGCAACCACCATTGCCTATCCTTTCTGAACTACAAAACCTCTTAGGAGCAGTTGCCTTCAGAAGAGCAAGATAAGAAGAGTAAGATAAGACCTGTAACTCTTGCCATGGTGAGATAAGACCTGTAACTCTCCCCTTGTCTGAATGATAGTGGTTTATTATCTAAGCTCTGCCTTGGGCAGGATCATCTCTCTCATTCTGAGCTACCAGGAGGTGGAGAACAGAGGCATGAAATTTTTAGGAAGACGCCCAAGATAGGAAAACAGAGAAAGGAAAACTATTGAGGCCTCCCTTCATTCCAATAATGGCAATCCTAATTGCTCAACTGAGATAAATCAGAAACACAAGAGCTGCATAAACAGACATGCCCCCACCCACCCCATCAAGCGAAAGCAATTGTGACATCATCCTGGCTTGGTTCAAAGCCTTGGGCAATGCAAGACATGCTCTTTGGAGGTTCATCCTTTGATTTTTCTACAGGAAAACCTTTTTCAACTGGACCTGAACTCATCTCTACAAAATTCTTGGCATCTGAAGTCACAAAATCCGTTCCTCCAACGTTATTATACAACGGGGTGCTGTTGTTTTTTTGTATTTCTTTTCCAAATTTGCAATTGAAGTTCCCCCATACCACTCAATGGAACAATCAAGCAATAAGCATGTAAAGTCGTAAACCATTCCTAAGGCAGCCCAAGCCTTCATATATTATGCTTACTCAAAAGCAGGTACTTTTGATTTGGTCTCAAAGCTTTATGGGAAGGGACATGGTGGCTCAGTGGCTAAGACGCTGAACTTGTCAATCGGAAATGTCGGCGGTTCGGATCCCTAGCGCTGTGTCACGGAGTGAGCTCCCGTTCCTTATCTCAGCTTCTGCCAACCTAGCAGTTCGAAAGCATGTAAAAAAAAAATGCAAATAGAAAAATAGGGACCACCTTGGTGGGAAGGGAACAACGTTCTGTGCGCCTTCGAAGGCGTTTAGTCATGCTGGCCACATGACCACGGAGACGTCTCCGGACAGCGCTGGCTCTTTGGCTTTGTAATGGAGATGAGCACCAGGCCCTAGCGCTGGAAACGAGTAGCATGGATGTGCGAGGGGAACCTTTACCTTAACATTCACTGGGGTTCCCAATATCCCAAAATAGGCTGGAACTTAGGGATGGAAAATCATGTCTAAGGATATCCTCTCCCAAATCTCAGTTTCAAGCTTAAATCAAGGGGTTGTCCACTCCCGTAGAAAAAGATGCAGTAGACAGGGATAACGCTGGAGGGCTATGATAAAGGGACTATATATGTAGGTTTGCATTTATTGACAGCAGCAAGAACTGTGTTTGCACAATACTGGAAAAATGAGAACTCTCCATCAGATGAGGAGGAAGTAATTCGGAAAATATTAGACTGTGCAGCGATGGATAGATTGACATTAAAAATAAAGGATAAAGAAGACACAGAACGTTACTTAACATGGAATAGATTTTACGAGTGGTTAGAGATAAGAGGTAGAAATTAGATGAAGAAAGATTATTGCTATGTATGAACTAAATATAAAGATGGTTTATAATTATAAATATGCCAACATAACCAACAGAACTACAAACAAGCTAATATAAAGAGAAATCTAGTTAAAACTATTCTTATTTGTATATATATTAATAATCCTTTTTGCTCTTTTTCTGTAAACGGTATGCTCTGACAATACACTGTATTCAAAACGTATGTACGTATATGAATGCTTGTATGTATGTCGATGTATATAAAGAAAAAGACAGCAGGAATGTCATGGCCGAAAAGAAAGAAAAAAAATGCATCTAGGAAAACCTGACATTTCCAAGAACCCGGAACATCAGCAAGGAGCAAGAATAGCTAAACAGAAAAGCAGAAAGTTCCTTTAATTAGAAGAGCAAAGAAGAGACTCATTGAGAGGCACAGCAGTTACTGATTCAGGGAAGAGAAATGAGGTCCCTAGAGACACCTCCTATGACTTCCCACTCATCAGGAAGATTTTTTTGGGGGGTGGGTGGGTGTTGGTGGTGACACAGAGAGAAAAGACAGGCAAAAGCTCAAGACTAGCAAAGGGCGTCCATAGCTACATACTTGGTTTCTACCTCTGTTTTGCAACTCAGTGTGAAAGATTCGCTGAGCTGGCCCATTCTCCCAGGAGAACAGGCTGGGCTGACATCTTGCAGATCAAGCTACACCTATCCCATTTCATGGAAACAAGGAAAAAAATCTGACTAGCAAAAGCTGGACCTTTGAAGTCAACCATCAATAGAGCCTCTACACCAAGGGGTGTCCAACCATGGCAATTGTTAAGACTTGTGGGACTTCAATTCCCAGAATTCCCCGGAATTCTAGGACTTGACGTCCATAGTTGGTATGGTGGCCAAGGTTGGACATCCCTGCTCTACAACCTTAGTGTCATGAAAGTAAAAATGGAGATTGGCAATTTCACTCTTATTTCTGCGTGTATTCTCCAGTGAGTTGTAATGTTTTGACAACCTGTGGAACTCCCTCTTACTCATAGGTGAATTGATTAGATGGAAATTAAGGACATACACAAGCAGCACAATTAAGAAACATGGAGGCTTTAAATGGAGAAAACCAGATAGGAAAAGTGCAGAGAAGAGCAACCAGGATGATAGGGGACTGGAGGCTAAAACATATGATGAACAGTTGCAGGAACTGCGCGTGGCTAGTCTAAGGAAGAGAAGGACCAGGGGAGACAGGATAGCAGTCTTCCAATATTTGAAGGGCTGCCACAGAGAGGAAAAGAGGGTCAAGCTATTTTCCAAAGCACCCGAAGGCCAGACAAGGAATAATGGATGGAAACTGAACAAGGAGAGATTCAACTTGGAAATAAGGAGGAATTTTCCTGACAGTGAGAACAACCAACCCATGGAACAGAAGTTGCCTTCAGAAGTTGTTGGAGCTTCATCGCTGGAAGCTTTCAAAGAGAGACTGGACTGCCATTTGTCAGAAATGGTGTAGGGTCCCCTGCTTGGGCAACGGGGAGGGGAGGGTTGGACTAGATGACCTTCAAGGTCCCTTCCAAACTCTGTTAATCTAGTCTAATCTAAATCTTCAGATATGTGGGAGTTCCTGAATGAGGAAGTGGACAACAAGGTTTCTAAGAAAGAATTGGACTACAAGGTGGTGCAAGTTGCTTCGTTGTGGGTTGTTGGTGGTTTTTTTGTGTGTTTTTGAGAAAACAGCAATAGAGCAACTTCCCCAAAACTGTTTCCGGCTGCAGGATCTCTCCCGTTAACGGCCAACCAGAAATTAGCTTGATACAAAGACAGCCTTCAAGGGAGAATTTCCTGAAGTTACGTGTTTTCAGCCAGCAGGAAACTCTCCCCCAGCCCAGCTAAGAATACAAATAACCTCTGTCTCTAATAGGGAGGGGGTGAGGGAGGGATATCTCCCCCCCCCAAACCTGAGGGAGACAAAAATAGGAGGGCAAATGATGGACTTTAGTCGCAACACAAAGTACACCAGTGTTCAATGTCTCTGTGGTCCTAAGCTCTTCCTCCGGGAGAAGACCAAACACTGAGTTAAAGACCTCAAACTCAAGAGATGCACTTGATTGAAATGGTACACACACATCAACAGCAGCTTATTCCTTTAGAAGTGTCCCATGTTGCAAGATCTTTGAGTAGCACTGAAGTCAAGTAGGTCCCTCAGGAAAACCCTGGCAAGGACACCGAGAACTGGTGGCTTCCATCTGGGTATTAAGAGTCTCCAAGTGAGTAGCGTTTGCATGACCATCTGGGGAGGTACCAAGAAAGAAAATAGAGGCAGTCCTTAACTTACAACAGTTCCTTTAGGGACTGCTTTGAAGTTACAATGCCACTGAAAAAAAGTGACTTATGACCAGGGGTGGGATGCTGCCGGTAGAACAACCGGTTTGGTGATTGCACGCGTTGCCTAACGCAAGCTATGCGCACGTTAGCAGCAATGCAAAAATCCTTACCTGCTGTGTTACTTCGGAGGAGTAACTGTTATGACCCAAACCCTTTTCCAATAAAACAAACACGAACCAAGGGAACAGAAACCTTTTAATGATTCTTATGAATCCCCGGTTAAAAGGCTGTAGCAAACTAATTAACTTTGATAAGCACAAGCTTCGCCAAAACCGTGCGAGGCTGCCAAGAATCACAGATAACAAATATTTTACAACACAAGAGTCTTCAAGTACCAACTAAGATACTGCAACATCCACAAGGCTAGAGTTTCAAAACGTCTTTGCTTCCTGCAAAGTAGGTTCGTTTCACAGCTGGCTTTTAACTTCTTGAAGGAGGGGCCATTACCTTGTAGCCTTACTCCTGAGTCACCCATGCTGTTGCAACTGCTCTTTCCTATGAACAGCCCTGAGCACACGCACACTTGGCACAGGCTCCTCGGGAACCTCCTCATCACTGCTGCCAGCCCCCACAATCTCTGAAGGCAGCAGTCCACTCCCTAATGGTCCTGGCCCCTCAGTCCTCACTCTCCTCAGCCATCTGCACCTGCTGCCGGCTAACCACAACAGTAACACAGCTGAGGAGAGGCAATCCGCTCTTCCATGCTGATCAGCTGGGACGATAAAGGTCAGCGCAGCACAGGCCCACATGATCATTGGAGCAAACCGATTCATTACCAGCTTATCTTTGGAGCTAGGGGTTCACCAGAACCAGTCCGAACCGGCAGAATCTCACCCCTGCTTATGACCATGTCAGGCTCCGGGCATCATGTCAGCTATCTCGGAGCCTGCCAGCTCTGTAGGGGTTTGACTGGGGACAACAGCTATGGACTGTCCTGGTTTAAGCCTTCCGAATGCTAATGCAGATCTGGTAGAAGGCACAAACCGGAGATTGCAGCGTCTGGTGCAACTGGCGATACGAAACAAAGCCTTTGAAGTAGCCATGACCCGCTGGGGGTGGGGTGAAGCCAAGGCACAAGGAGGGGATTGAGAAACAGGGCGATGGGATTGTGAACCAGGGTGGCACAGGGTGAATAGAGGATCTATCTGAGCAAGAGGGATCTTTAGGCTATCTTTAGACCTAGGATGGACTAGCCCCATGATGGTGAACCTATGGCACGTGTGCCACAGATGGCATGCAGAGCTGTTTGTGCTGGCACGTGAGCTGCAGGCAAACTTACCTCACTGAACATGCACACACCTCCCAGCTGATTATTGGCCTGTTTGAGGCCTTTTTCGGCCTCCCGGGTGCTTGAGGAAAGCCTCTGCAGTCTTTGCAGGATGAAAAATAGGCCCGTTTCATCACTTCCTGTGTTTCCGGAAATACCATTTTTCCTCATTTAGGTGGCTTAATGTTTTGTAGGATTGTCAATAGTGATTCAGTCGATAAATTGTGTTCAAGAAAAAAAATGGCATACTGTAGCATATGTAAGTGCAGCTAATGTTTGAAAGGAAAATCACCTGTCAGGATTTGACTCGAAGTAACGCAGAAAAATGGTAGCTCTACAACAGAGGTCTCCAAACTTGACAGCTGTAAGCCTTGTGGACTCCCAGAATTCCTCCTCCAGTCATGTTAGCTTAGGAATCCTGGGAGTTGTAGTCCGCAAGTCTTAAACTTGCCAAGTTTGAAGACCCTTGTTCTACAAGTTACTCCCCAATGACGTGCTACCCTCTCGTTACCCCAACCAGGAAGGCTAAGAATGGCCATTACAAGCTTCTAACTAAAGGTGTATGTTCTATTTAAATTTGCTTGGCCTTTTTTACTCACTAGAACAGAGGTCTCCAAACTTGGCAACTTTCAGACTTGTGGACTTCAACTCCCAGAATTCTGGCAGTTGAAGTTGCCAAGTTTGGGGACTCCTGCACTAGAATAATCAAGGCTTAACTTTTGTGTGTGGGGAAAAGGGTGCCTTTGAGTCAGTATTGGCTTTTGTAGGCTACCTATGGTTTTCTTGGCAAGATTTCAGAAGTGATTTGACATTGCCTGTTTTCTAGGGCTGAGGCATGTGACTGGCTCAAAGTCACCCAGATTATTAGAACTCAGTCTCTAGTTTCTAGTCTGATGCTTTAACCGCTACACCAAATTGGCAGGTGAACTGAATTATACCATAACCTCAAAGACGAAACTTTGATGCCCACCACACAGGAACTATGGTTTGCTTAAGCGTGGATGATCGAATAAGCCACCAAAAGATAAATTCACACAATGTACCACCAAGTCAAACCAACATAGCGACCTGAACCATGGGGATTGAGCAGAAGTGAGATGAAAGTTAAGTACTAGTGAACAAACCAGTGGAAGATGTTGTGGTCTACCAGCAGCCTGCGGAAATGGCAGCAGAGTTGGACAGTGGGGAGGAACATGGGCCAGTCTGTGAGGCTGGGGAAGACTCTGATGAGGGAGCTGCATCTGACACAGAGATGGGGCCAGGGCCATCTGGGAGTGGGGTGTTGACTCCGGAGCCTCTGGAGTCTGGCAGCAGTGAGGCTGAGGAACAAGGGGAGCCTGTTCCCAGTGTGCACATGCACAGAGCTGCCAGAAGGCAAGAACAATTAAGACAAAAGGGGGCACTCAGGAGTAAGGCTTGGAGGTGATTGGCCCTCTCATAAGACATAGAGGAGCAAAGGGACAGGAACCTTTGCAGGAAGCAACTTCGTTCATACTGGTCGGTTTGAAACCTGAAGCTCTGTGTTGAATTTGTGCTCCGGTTGGCCTCATATAACTAATTGGAAATTTAGTCGTTGGCAGCATTTCAAGGAAGATAAAAGTGCGTGCTTATCAGACTTATCCTGAAGGATTTTGGCAGACTTCCATAGAACTATTACAAAGTGTTTGAGACTCATTACAGGCTGTGAATGACTACAATTGTCAGCCGTTGAAATAAAGAAAAAAAGGGTTTTGGGACTAACGTGTGTTTGTTACTGTCTCAATAAGCCTTGGTCAGAACAGCAGAGTTGGTTTTGTTCCACTCTATTTCCTCCCTACAAAACTAAATATAATGTTAGATATTTTAGGCTTTATCCATTCAGTACCTTCCAACTGAATCGAGTCCTGGAAAACGGCCCCTCTTTGCTTCATAAAATTATTTTCTGGCAGAATCAGCACAGACTCCCACCTCACCGATAGAGTTACCTGGAACTAATCCCAACCACGTCTCAAATAAGTAAGTTTCCCATTTTTGGAACATTCTCAGGGTTGTCTAATTAACCTTGTCTGGAAGGAAGCAGTTACTCTGGTCAATTATCTGGCCAATGGAAAACTAACTTGCAATGGATGCTACAGCAATTTTACTCCTCGTCTGGTAAGGTGGGAAGAGGACTGGATTTACAGCAGCTCAGCCACAAGTCTTATTTTTATGCTAACAGAAGCAAAATTTAGACTTTGCAGCTTTCTGCTACTTTGGATCATACATGCCTGCTTTCACACTGCTTGTGGCAGCCGGTCCAGAGTTTAATTTCTCCCTATTTTACTGAGTGTAGTTTTTTTTTACCCCCAACACATAGATAAGGGCAGACTGAAGAGACAAAGGAGGATGGTGCATGGAGAGGATTTGGATAGACTCCGAATTGTATAATAATTCAGAGAGAGGGAAAGAGAGAGGAATTCTGAAACTTGTTTAATGTCATGAGAATTTAGGACATTTTTCACTCATCTGCTTATTCTGCATAATTCAGGCTGCTTTAACAGCATGCAAGGAGAGACAAAGAATCTTGCAAGGCCTCTACGCTCAACGTTTGATGAAAGCAATGTAAGCAATATTTTGGTGGTTAAAGACAGCCTTAATAGTTTTAGCTAGTTCTTTGTAGTCCCTTGGCTTTGCTGAAAAGTTAAGCCTACGAAGTTAGATTTAGACTGCAGGAGGCATGCAGTGACTGGAAGATATGGTCAAAAAACTTAAAACATCAGCTGCAAGGTGTTTGGAAATCTACCACTATCTTGATCTTTTCAAGTATAAAAAAAACCCCTATCTTTTCAACTACAAAAAAGATGTTGAGACTCTAGAAAGAGTGCACAGAAGAGCAACCAGGATGATTAGGGGACTGGAGACTAAAACATATGAAGAACGGTTGCAGGAACTGGGCCTGGCTAGTCTAGGGAAGAGAAGGACCAGGGGAGACAGATAGATTTACAGATAATCAGAGTTGGAAGGGACCTTGTAGGTCATTTAGTCCAAACCCCTGCCCAAGTGGGAGACCCTACACCATTTCTGACAAATGGCAGTCCAATCTCTTCTTGAAAGTCTCAACTGATGGCGCTCCCACAACTTCTGAGGGCAACTTTTGTTCCATTGGTTGATCGTTCTCACTGTCAGAAAGTTTCTCCTTATTTCCAGGTTGAATCTCTCCTTGTTCAGTTTCCATTCATTATTTCTTATCTGGCCTATAGGTGCTTTAGAAAATAGCTTGCCCCTTCCTCTCTGGGGCAGCCCCTCAAGTATTGGAAGACTGCTATCATGTCTCCCCTGGTCCTTCTCTTCTCTAGACTAGCCAGGCCCAGATCCTGCAACCGTTCGTTGTATGTTTTAGCCTCCAGTCCCCTAATCATCATGGTTGCTCTTCTCTGTATTATTTCTAGAGTCTCAACATCTTTTTTATAACGTGGTGACCAAAACTGGATGCAGTACTCTAGGTGTGGTCTTACTAAGGCTTTATAGAGTGGTATTAGTACTTCCCTTGATCTTGAGTGTATCCCTCTGTTAATACAGGATAGGAGTCTTCCAATATTTTAGGGGCTGCCACAGAGAGGAGGGAGTCAAGCTATTTTCCAAGACACCTGAAGACCAGACAAGGAACAATGGATGGAAACTGAACAAGGAGAGATTCCACCTGGAAATAAGGATAAATTTTCGGACAGTGAGAATAATCAACCAATGGAACAGAAGTTGCCCTCAGAAGTTGTAGGAGCGTCATCCCTGGAGGCTTTCAAGAAGAAACTGGACTGCCATCTGTCAGAAATGGTGTAGAGTGTCCTGCTTGGGCGGGGGTTGGACTAGATGACCTACAAGGTCCCTTCCAACTCTGTTAATCTGTTAAAACCATGATCTATAGATACTTTGTTAGAAGGAGAATACTTTCAGCACAAGTGCCACATGCGACTGAAGAATATTTTATGATATGGAATATATGGTATAAATGGTTAAAAAAAGAGGAATAAAAATGCTTTGTGAAAGAAATTTCAAAGAAGAATATGACATATGACTCATGTGTATATATGTAAAGTAATGTAGATAGATAAGTATTGCACTTTAACAGTAGTATAATAGTAAGGAACTAGTAAATTAGCTACAGATCTATCTATGGTAAATGAACTTAGTTGTTATTAAAGGACATGTACACTGCTATGATATCACTGTAAAATGTGAGAACCTGTTTCTCTTTTTTAAATTTTTTAAATTTTGAAGAACTAATTTTTTTTTTTAAAAAGATAGAAGGGTAGAATTAACTATCCTATTTAGAGAATAACCAGGTAGCTGTTTAACTTTAATGAAATGTAAATGAAGTCGAATCAAAAGTTCCTTTGGCATCGATATATTCCATGACTTTTGCTTTGTTCCTTTAACTCAGTTCTCATTTAGCGATGCAACTGGGAGGGGCAGCTCAGATTTTAAGCAAGGCAGGTGCTAAGTAATCCCCAGCTGTGTTTGTAAGCTTATTTCTCCAGGCAGTCCTCGACTTACAACAGTTCAGTTATTGACCATTCAAACTAACAGCGGCACTGAAAATAGTGACTTATGACCATCTTTCACACGGCCATTGCAGCATCTCTATGAGTGGCGGAGCTCTCTTCTCACAATCGGGAGGTTGTGAGTTCAATCCTCGGTAGAGGCAGATATTTCTCTCTCTGGGCAAAAAGAGAGTATATCTGCCGAACAAAACTCTGTACTGGCAACAGGAAAGGCATCCAGCCATTAAAACACTCTGCTAGCTCCATTCAGTTGCGCAGACTCCACCCTGCAAGGGATTATGGGGTCGTGAAAAGAGGACGATGATTGCAGCATCCCCGTGGTCACATGATTTACATTCAGATCCTGGACAGCTGACTCATATTTATGACGGTTGCCGTGTCCTGGGGTCATGTGACCATTTTTTTTGCAACCTTCTGACAACTGGGAAGCCAGGTTCACTTAACAAAACCTGTTATTAATTTAATTGCAGGGAATTCGTTTAAGAAATACAGCAAGAAAAGTTATAAAATGCAACAAAACTCACTTAATAAATATCTCACTTAGCAACATAAGCTCTGGGCTTAATTGTGGTCGTAAGTCAAAGGCTACCTGTACTTCCTTCTGCTTTGCAGGCTTGCAAAAGCCATAAAGGTGAGAGGATTGGTTGTAAAGTCATATATTTTCCAACACCATCGTAACTGCAAACGATCACTAAATAAGGCCTTAATTGCTCCCATAGGTACACAACCCCACTTTTTGGATAACTGGCCTTCACTAGAGCACCTGGAAGAGAGACCAGGAGGACAAGGGTCAATTCTTGGGGCTGAAGGGGGGGGTGTTCTCCTGAATAAGATGAAGGCACTACACCAGAGGTCTCCAAACTTGGCCACTTTAAGACTGGTGGACTTCAACTCCCAGAATTCTCCAGCCCACAAGTCACAAGTCTTCTGGGAGCTGAAGTCCACAAGTCTTAAAGTCCATAAGAATTCTGGGAGTTGAAGTCCATAAGTCTTTTTTTTTATAAACTTTATTAATTTTACAATTAAAACAACACAAATAAAAAATTAAAAACTTTTCAACATCGACCGTTTGTGATATCCTGTTCGTAACATTGTTTTGTGCAATATTTATAACTGATATCTAATGTGAATATATATTTATTACAACTATTACTAAACTTCCTGTCCATAAGTCTTCAAGTCCACAAGAATTCTGGGAGTTGAAGTCCACAAGTTTGGGGACCCCTGCACTACACAAGCCAGTTTTTACAAACACACACACACACACAAATCAACATTTTTCAAAGCAGAGTGCCATCCTTGCTAAGGGGCACATGCCCCAGGTCCTAAACAGAAAAGCAACAAGGAAAAACAAGAACTTGTGTCCACCAATGAGGGGGCATCAGCCGGGGCTGAATGTTATTTTTACCCCAAATTGGCAAGGAAAGTTTACACCCTTATCTTTAACCAGCCCTGAACTCTGAAGCACGCAAAACAAACCTGCCTCATACTTTTCTGACTGGAAAAAGCTAGCAAGCTCCAAGGGCTGCCAGAAACACACCCTGGGTATGTGTGAACCAAGGCACATGCAACCTTCCCCACCCACAAAGGGAGCTGGCAGCACCCCAAACGCCACCCCTCCCAACCGCATCATGGCCACAGCCCTTATTCTCCCCTTGCCACGATGCCCATCCTGGCCAGTTCCAAACTCCTGGTCATTAGGCCGCAGCACAAAGATCAGTGAGTGATAGTAATAGCCCTTAGACATATATACCGCTTCACGGTGCTTTTACAGCCCTCTCTAAGAGGTTTACAGAGTCAGCCTCTTGCCCCCAACAATCTGGGACCTCATTTTACCGACCTCGGAAAGACAGAAGGCTGAGTCAACCTTCAGCCAGTGAGGGTTGAACTGCTGGCAGTTGGCAGAATTAGCCTGCAATATTGCATTCTAACTACTGTGCCACCAGGAAGGATTAGGAGAAAGGGAGGGAGAGAGGGAGGGAGGGAGGGAAGGAAGGAAGGAAGGAAGGAAGGAAGGGACAACAGCAAGAGCCCTTAGACTTATATACCGCTTTATAGTGCTTTCCAGCCCTCTCTAAGCGGTTTACAGAGTCAGCCTCTTGCCCCCAACAATCTGGGACCTCATTT
>NW_020769646.1:85880-108267 GCF_900518735.1 Pseudonaja textilis
GACCCTGGTTTTTCCCCGTATCCTAATTCATATTCTCCAATGGGACACATCCATAGCCAAGAGTCATCAATCATGTTCTCAGGTTAGAATTTTGCGGGGCAGAAACTTCAGTCACCTCGTTACTATCTTTGAAAAACATTGATGGAATGCAGTTCCGGATTGCAAGCTGCCGCACTGCTCCCCCCTCCCTTTCTGTCGGCAACTCTAAAAAGACCAGAGAAATATTTTATGAGTTGACAGATTGTTTAGCAACCAGTTGAAGTTACAGCAGCCCAGAAAAAAGTGACTTGCAACCGGTTCTTGCATTTAACAACTGTCATGGCACCCGCCCCCAGAGTCATGTGATCAAAATTTGGCAACTCTTGGCAACTGGCAAGCATTTACGCCGGTTGCAAGGATCCTGCGATCGTCATTTGCAAACCTTCCCAGATGGTTTCCAATAAAAGAAGTCAATGGGGGAAGCCGGATTTGCTTAACGATTGCATGATTCGCTTAAACAACTGAAGGGATCCGCTTAACCAACACTGCAAAAAAAGGTCATAAAATCTGCTGCGACTAACTTAACAACCATGCTTGGCAATGGAAATTCTGACCCGAGTTATGATCGTAAGCCGAGCACCAACTGTGTTGTCTTCCAACACATGCATCCCAGTGGTGGGATTCACATTATTTTACTACCGGGTTCTGTGGGCGTGGCGTGGCTTGGTGGGCGTGGCAGGGGAAGGATATACTGCAAAATCCCCATTCCCTCCCCACCCGCTAACCTGCTTTCCAGCTCTGTTCTCCTGTGCAGGGCAACCAAAGGAGACTCAGCCGATCAGCTGGGTCTCAATGGGAGACAGAGAAGAGATGGGATTGGCGGGGCCAGTCGGAGGTGGGATTTGACGGTTCTCCAAACTATTCAAAATTTCCACTACCGGTTCTCCAGAACTGGTCAGAACCTGTTGAATGCCCACCTCTGATGCACCCCCAATTCCGCAGAAGATTTCTAGTGTGCCACTCCAATAAACAGGAGCCGCAATGTTGTGTAAGAGAATTCCCTGTGGCTTTGTACATCAAAGGTCTGCCCACCTAGCACAGCCATATTAGACAACTGTTTCTTCCGGATTTGTGGCACAACCACTGCTGTCTTTTGTGGCTGGTGAAACTCTGCAAAGGCAAGCAAAGAAAACGCCACACTGGATGGTAGCTTCAGCTCGGTGAGGATTTTATTGGCAAGACAAGCCATACGGAACAATTGTAGATGCGGGCCTCTTTTTTCCCCCCCAGAATTAAACTAAAAACACCCTTTCGATCAACTCTAGTGAAGCTAGGCAGCTTCAGGGGAGCACATCCTTCAAAATCGGTCAAGCCAAGGGACCCCCCCAATCTTTTTTCTTAAATTTCAGAGGCTTCATCGGTAGCTTTCAAACCAGGAAAAATCAGCGGCGGCTTACAAATACGTTTGTGATTGTGGGCAAGATAAAATTCCTGTTTTCCTCCACTCCATCTGAGCAAGCTTAGCCAAGATTCTGGGTGATTAGTGCCCCAGCTGAGAAGACACGCATAGCACCATTCACACAGAGTCCAAAGCCAGCTTAGCTTTTTTATTTTTTTTTATCATTCTGCATCAGCTGAGCATTACTGAGCATAAAAATGGCGTGAAAGGCAAGCGGTGCTTGAAAGGAAGACAGACTAACTGAGGTAGGATGCTGGGCCCGAATCTACCAGGTGCTGCTAGGCTGTTACCTACCACCAGCGAAGGACAATTTCGATTGTTCCTGCTAGGAAGAGAAATTGGACTGGTTCCAATGTGCAAGTTTTGACATGAGATTGTGTCTCTCCACGCAACAGCTCTGTGAAAGGACACCAGGGATGGAGGAGGCTTAAAAGGTCTCGGTATCTTGACACACAAACCATCTCCATCCAACCCTTCCTTTTTGCCACAACTTTGCATCCCCCGATAATATTATCCTCAGTAATCTGAGCAAAAGGTTTTGGAGAAACACCCATTTCTAGATGTTTCCTGGACCTTGGCTGCTGTCTCCAGAGGTGACAGATATTGCTGGATTGGGAAGAGTCGGGAGACGAAGAGCGAAAATAAGAAACATCTGGTACAGGAGATGCCACCAGCGATGGTTTTGGTCCTTTACTTCTGCTTCTGGAGATGGGAACGAGATTTTGGAGAAGATTTTTTGGGAATAACATGGACCTTAACGCCAAAGGAGAAGAAGGAATTGCTGGCGTTTTTTTTTTAATGTGAGGTGAGCCTAATCGGGAAGAATATTTTAATCCCTTATCGTGAATACAGGTCGTCCTCGACTTACATACAGTTCGTTTAGTGACCGTTCTAAGTTACAGTGGCACTGAAAAAAGTGACACGACTGGTTTTGACACGACCTTTGCCACATCTTCATGATCACTTGATCAAAATTCAGCCCTTTGGCAACTGACTCCCATATACGATGGATGCAGAGTCCTGGGTATCATGCCCCCTCAGAGTCTGAATCTGAGGAGGAAGATGAACAGCTGACAGGAAGTGGGAGTGTGGCTCTGTTGGCTGTAGAGGAAACTGGGGAAGGGCAAAGTCTGGCTGGACAGAGCAGGGGAGAGGTAGAACAAGGGAGAGGGAGTTCAGAGGAAGACCCAGCCCCCCCCTCTTCATCCTAGGGCACGCAGGGAGGAACGGAAAACAGAGCAATGTGGGTTGTGTGGCTTATGAGGGAGGAAAGGGCCCTGATTCCCTTCATTAGCCACACCTGGGAAGAGAGTTTAAAAGAGGTGCATGCTGAGTGCGGCAGCTGCTGGGAGCAAATGTGAGTTTATGTTGTGTTAACTTTGCTTATCTGCGTTCCTGGCATCCTCCCAACCATGTTGAGTTATTGCTGTGCCTTCACGTCTGGAATTCTTGCTTCTGACTTGCCGGACTAATTACTTCCTTTCGCCTTGATTGGACTTATACAGTTTTTGTTGACCACATTTGGACTTTATTCTCTGCAGCCAAAGGCTGTTCCTGAGGGAGTTTTTCTCCAACCCAGAAGGTAACCAGGACATTGGGGACAAAGTTGGAGCCAATAAAGGGACTCCTACCAATTATCTGACTGTGTTGCCTTTGTGGCACGCCCCCCTTGGGTCATCACACTCATGATCACATGATCAAAATTCAGACCCTTGGCAACTGACTCTTATATATGACGGACGAGGAGCCCCAGGTTTCATGTATCTCCCTTTTGTGACCTGACAATCTGGGAAGCCAGATTCACTTAGCGACCGTGTTACTAACTGCTGTGATTCACTTTACAACGGTGGCAAGAAAGGTAATAAAACGGAGCAAAGCTCACTTAAGAACTTTCTCTCTCAGCAACACGAAACCTTGGGCTCGTCCTTTTGCAGGTCGTAAGTCAAGGAGCACCTGGGCTCAAATGTTGAGTGAACCTTTCAAACGGGAAGGGAAGGGATAGCTCACTTTGTGGCCCCGGCAAGAGCAGTTCTAAGTATCTTGATCGCCCCTTCAGCCGATTGCCCTCAGCTCGTGTCAAACCAAAACCACAGAAAGTGCTTCTGCCTGCAGGGCTGAGCATGAAAGAGGACGGCGGTTACGTTATTTAGATCAAAGTTCTACCGGAGTCTTTGTATGGAAGGGTGATTCAGATCAAAGTTCAGCCCCCGAGGCTTTGAGAGAGGTTAGGCAAGATACAAAAATGTGAGTGCTGGTAACCCTCCAGCTTATCCGCCTGCGTTAAGTAAATTCAGTCAGAACTGAAGGAGCTGCATGGATGAAAAAGCAAAACGTCTTCAAGGAAGGAAAAAAAAATAACCCAAGAAAGTCCAGTTGCCTTTTGGGAAGAAAAATAAAAGTACCTTTGGGACAACCATGACTTGGAGGACTGAGAATCCTTAGTCCCCAGACTTTAAGCAAAGGGCACAATCTCTTGGTGGAAAGGCCCAGAGATTCCTACGGGGCACACACCGAGGTCGTGTAAGTCAGGTAACCCAGTCCGTTCATCCGTTGCGTTGGGATTTTGGGTTCTAGGCCAAGCTTTCCAACCATGGTACTTTCAAGAAAAACGGATTATTTTTTTTCTGGAGGGAAGAATTAGCATAGGCTCAACGGTAGAGAATGCTCATCTCCACTTTCCAAGGCGGTTGTAAGAACTGGCCAAAACATGGAATCCCCAGGTTTAAGAGAAACAAGAGGCCAGTAGGTTCTGTTCAACCCACATCTGTCATGGGAATGCTGGAATTCGTGATGCTTCATAAATACTGGGAATAGAAAGTGGGTTGTAATCGTCTCCTTCGAGGAAGCCAAGGTGCAGAAGATACCAAGTCAAGCAGTACAGACTCCAGCTGGCAAACAAGACATATCTTGGGGGCGGGGTGGGGGAATATTAGCTTTCAGACCATGTCTTTTATACTCTTTTCTTTCATATCCGTTGATCGGGGGTGCTTCTCCAAGAAGGCAAGATCCCAGGAGCAGAAGATTCTGATTCAATCGCATGGACGAGAGAGCTGCTGGTCACACGGGAGTAACGTAATTCCCAGGGAAAGTGCCAAATTTCTGCGTCCTTCTAGAGACCCCTAGTGCAGGAAAAGAAAAAAAAAAAAAACGCAGAAGAGATCCATGAAGAAAGAATAGAGGTTCAAGATTCGGAGGGTTATTTTTTTTTTCCCTTGGAAGATTCTGGACCAGCCTCTTGAAATTAAAAAAAAAAAAAGATATCTAAAGAAGACAATATCTTACTCTGCTACCTCTTGTGCCCCAGCTTCAAAGTTTTAGACAATATTCCTTTCTCATCCTGCATATTTTATATATACGGTATATTTGCTTTGCTGCTCTGTGACTGTAATAAAGATTGATCTGATAACAGATTAACAGAGTTGGAAGGGGCCTTGTAGGTCATCTAGTCCAACCCCCACCCAACCAGGAGACCCTACACCATTTCTGACGGATGGCAGTCCAGTCTCTTCTTGAAAGCTTCCAGCGATGAAGCTCCCACAACTTTTGAAGGCAACTTTTGTTCCACTGGTTGATTGTTCTCAGAAAATTTCTCCTTATTTCTAGGTTGAATCTCTCCCTTGATCAGTTTCCATCCATTATTCCTTGTCTGGCCTTCGGGTACTTTGGAAAATAGCTTGACCCCTTCCTCTCTGGGGCAGCCCTTCAAATATTGGAAGACTGCTATCCTGTCTCCCCTGGTCCTTCTCTTCCCTAGATTAGCCAGGCCCAGTTCCTGCAACCATTTATTGTGCGTTTTAGCTTCCAGTCCCTTAATCATCCTGGTTGCTCTTCTCTTCTCTAGAAAGAGTCTCAACATCTTTTTTTTTATAGTGTGGTGACCAAAACTGGATGCAGTATAATGTTTTATTTAAATTTATATTTAAATTATATTTTCTATGTACAATGAGTTTTGTTAGGGTTTGTATATCAGAGATGGCATGACCTCTGTAGATGCAATATGCTAAATTAAATCAGCAATAAAACCTGTTTGAGTGGTTTTTCGTGTGGTAGTATTGCTACTCAGGACATGGTTGAGATGGCAGGAGATCTTCTCCATTCATTCAGGTCCTGGATCAGGAATGGCAGCCTAGTAATGAGGAGCACCAATGTGTTTACAACTATCTCTTTTGGAGACTGTCACATAATACGACTGGCCACACCTATCTTTTAATCCCATTCTTCAGGTGCCTTCAATTAAAACTAAATGCAAAGCTGGCTAGAGGCAAGCCTTCGGAGGTCTACCCTAAATCTTCTCCACTTCCAACACCGGAGGTTTTGAAGAAGAGATTGGTCAACCATTTGTCTGAAATGGTGGAGGACAAGGGTGTCAAGGTGGCAGCCCGTGGGCTGGATGTGTCATGCGCAGCCAACGCCCACCCCAGCTCCACGAATGGGAAAAACATCTCAAAATATCACGTGGCAGCAAAATGACATGGCGGATTTGACACCCATGGTATAGGGCAGGGGACTCCAACCTTGGCCACTTGAAGCCTGGAGGACTTCAACTCCCGGGACTTCAACTCTCTCGTTGGAGACCCCTGGTATAGGGCATCCTCCCCTAAGCAGGGTTGGAACTGCAAGATCTAATTTGGTTATTCTGTTAAATAAGGCAGAGGCACCTCATCTGAAGCTACAGGATACGTGTAGACCTCAAAAGTCTTGGATACAGCCCAGTGGTGGGATTCAAACATTTTTACTACCAGTTCTGTGGACGTGGCTTGGTGGGCATGGTGTGCTGGGTGTGGCTTGGTGGGCGTGGCAGGGGAAGGATATTGCAAAATCTCTATTCTCCACTCCACTCCTGGGGGAAGGATACTGAAAAATCCCCCTTCCCTCCCCACCCCACTAACCTGCTTTCCAGCTCCGTTCTCCTGTGCAGGGCAACCCAAGGAGACCCAGCCGATCAGCTGGGAGTCAATGGGAGGTAGAGAAGAGATAGGGGCAGGGCCAGTCAGAGGTGACATTTGCCGGCTCTCCGAACTACTCAAAATTTCCACTACTGGTTCTCCAAAACCGGTCAGAACCTGCTGAACACCACCTCTGATACAGTCCTAGAAATCCGCAGATGCTACTAAAGTCTTACTAGGGGAAGGAAAAAATCACATCACTGAGGATAACCCCATGCATTATGTCTAAGCTTAATCCAACTGGAACGTAAATCAAATGTAGATTTTATGCCAGTTTTGGCACGGGAGGACAGACTCTGATTCCAAAGGTATGGAAGAAATTGCAAGCTACTAAAACCTGCCACCGGCCTGCTTTGAAGCGCCCGTCTCCACAGATCTAGACCTACCCACAAACCATCCATCATCGCACTGTTGCATCACATCTACACGATCACCTTCCTGAAGCTCCAATTCATCTTCGTTCTGAGGTCGGTAATGGTAGAGAGCTTGGTACCTGCAGCACACAAGCCATGGGTGAGGACGTCTCCTTCTCTTCTATTTAACATCTAATACAAGTAGTCCTTAACTTATGACAGGTTTGCTCAGTGACCATTCGAATCTGCAACGGAAACTCCCTTCTCCCAAAGTACAGGGGCACCTCGGCACTCAATGCTTCGAAACTCACGGAATTTGGTACTCGGTGCATTTGATGTGAAAATTTCACCCCGGTACTCGTTTGTTTAGTACTTGACACACAAGCTGGAACTTGTTGGCATTGGCTGCCTTGTGAGCCATTCCATTATTCCTTAGGGGAAATATTTGTTTGGTGCTCTTCACTTCTGGCACTCATCACGCCTTCCAAATCAACAATGAGTACCAAGGTACCCCTGTACTTACAACCCAGTTCCGATGTTGTGATGACCATCCCTCCACTCCTACGGCCACATGCACTGCCTTTTAGTGATTAACAACTGCAGCGTTGGCTTTAATGATCACCACAAGGAAAGAAAAGATCGTAAAATGGGGGCCAATCACACGATGACTTGTTCTGTGACCATCACGGCTGACGATATTATGTTCATAAGTCGAGGACGACCTGTGTACGTACATACATACTAGTTTTTCCCTATACCCCAATTAAAACAGATTTTTTTTTCTCCCCTAAAGGAATGCCAAAGGTGCTTTTTTCAAGAGGCAACTGGACTTTCTGGTTTTTCTTTGAAGACGTTTTGCTTCTCACCCAAGAAGCTTCCTCAGCTCTGACTGGATGATGAGGGAAGGGAAGGATTTATACCCCTTGCAGGCAGCTGGTCATTTGCATTTTGCAATATAAATCCTTCCATTCCCCACCGCCCAGTCAGAGCTGAAGAAGCTTCTTGGATGAGAAGCGAAACGTCTTCAAAAGAAAAAAAAAACCCAAGAAAGTCCAGTTGCCTCCTGAAAAAAGCACCTTTGGGTCAACTGTGACCTGGAGGACTGAGAATCTCTACAGACTTTTAGCTATGCAATTTGGGATGGACACCCTTGGAATAGTGTGGGAGTAGGAATGGATTTCCAGAGGAAGAAAAAAACGGCAGACTACAGGAACCATTTGCACTACACAGGTGACCCCGAGGACAGAGATAAACCTCCAAGTGGCCTCAACGACCCTCTAAAAAGGTGCAAATGACCAGCGGTCTGCAAGGAGTATAAATCCTTCCCTTCCCCCATCATCCAGTCAGAGCTGAAGAAGCTCCTTGGAAGAGAAGCAAAACATCTTCAAAGAAAAACCAGAAAGTCCAGTTGCCTCCTGAAAAAAGCACCTTTGGGACAACCAGGACGTGGAGCACTTGAGAATCTCTACAAACTTTTCCTAAGGGAAATAAACTTTAAGTCGCTTCTGCCGGCAGGCCAGATGAGGGACGCCACGCTGTGTTTCGTGCGTGGAAAAGAAATGGGCAGAGGCGCGCCATCTCCTTGCCCTCCCCGCTCCCCAAATATTGGGGTGGGGGAAGAGGTAGAGAGACATAGACCCTGCCTCTTGGAAACCTTGAGCTGTCCTCAGCCTTTCAAGCCGGCGTTGGCAATGCTTGGCACCGGTGAAGCAGCCAGCCGGCTTCTGTTCTCCTAGGCTCTGAGCAAGCCCCTCTGAAAAAGGCCCCTTGTTTTGAACAATCCAGACACTGTCCAGGCCGGGCCCCGGGGGGGGGGGGGGGGGGGAGTTGTCTACAGCCCTCCCCCATTCCGTCCTCCCCTCCCTGTGGGTCACTTCCGGGGGAAGGTGGGGCTGGCCAGCTGCCAGCAGGAGCCCAGCTCTCCCTTCCCCGACACTGCGAATCGGCCTGGCTTACGGAGTCCACTGGATGCCGGAGGGGGACTGGTCTCTGGAGGCGTGGGGGGGGCTCCGCGGCTTTGAAGTGGGGGAAAACGCCGCTTCCAGGGCGGAATTCTGCCAAAAAAAGAAAAGAAAAAAGGAACCGGGATGAGAACACGGCGCAGCAGAAAGTAATAAAACACAGGTGGGAGGGAGGGAAGGTTGACCTGAATCAGAATAGAACTGGAAAGAGACCTTGGGGGACATCTAGTCCAACCTCCTACTGAAGCAGGAGATCCTATACCCGTAATGGCGAACCGATGGCAGCCATTTGTGCAGGCACGGGAGCTCCAGCCAAACTTACCTGCACTGCGCATGCGCGTGCCTCGCAGCTGATTTTCGGCCTGTTTGAGGCCTTTTACGGCCTCCCTGAGGTTTGAGGGAAGCCGCTGCAGCCTTGGGGGGCAGAAAAACGGGCCTTCTGGAAATACCGGAAGTGCCTGTTTTCAGCCTCCAGCGGGGTCTCTGGAGAGGCCATATTCACCCTCCTTGGGCTCTGCAGCCTTTGGAAGTGACAAAACAACGGGCCTGTTTTGTCACTTCCGGTATTTCAGGGGTGCTGCGCGCACATACACAGGAGGGGGAAAGAGCACATTGCATTGTGGGTGCCGGCACACAAGCTTTTGGTACACCATGCCAAAATGGTTCGCCATCACTGATCTATACCAATTCCAGGCAATCCTGGAGGAAGAGCCCAGGAAAATTCAACGCAGAATGCAGGTAGTTCTGGACTTACGACCACAATCGAACCAAAGCTTCCCTGTTGCTAAGGAGAAGACAACTGTTGGGTGAATTTTGCCGCATGGTGTGACCTTTTTGGTTAAGTGAATCACCGCAGATATTAAGTTACTCGCACGATTGTCAAGTAAACTGGGCTTCATTACTGACTTGGCTTGTCAGAAGGCCGCAAAAGGGTCAGCTGCCAATCATCCGAATTTTGATGATGTGACCACGGGGATGCTACAATGCTTGTATGTGCTAAATATGGCCGTAAGCCACAGTTTTCAGTGCCGTTGTAACTTTGGTTACTGAATAAATAGTTGTAAGTTGAGAACTGACTACCTGTACAGAATAACAGAGTTGGAAAGGATCTTGAAAGTCTTGTAGTCCAACCCCTGGCTTGGGCGGGAGAGGGAAGGGAGGGAGTGGAGGTGTGGCTCTGGAGGTTGTGGAGGAGGCTGGAGAAGGGCAGAGGCCGGCTGGGCAGTCAGAGGAAGAACCAGGCCCATCCCCTCTTCATCCTAGGACACGCAGGGAGGAATGGAGAAGGCAACAACTTGGCTTACGAGAGAGGAAGCGGCCCTGATCCCTCTCATTGGTTGCAGCTGGGGAGAATAGTATATAAGAGAGAAGGTTAAAACACAGAGTTGCCAGAAGTAAAGCGTGTTTTATTTTGGGCTGAAGTTATCTTGGTTGGTGTCCTTCCAACAGATTGTGCCTTGTTATCTGCTTGAATTTGGTAATCAGTTATCCTGGTCTGTTGTGGAACTTTCTTCATTGTAGTTTGTTTTGGTTTTTTATTTCACCTTTATCTGCTCATTAAGTTCGGACTGCATTGCTTTCTTTTGAAGACTATTTTTGAATCAGTTTTATCTCCAACTGAGAATTATTGAACAGTGGGGCCAAGTTGGAGGCATTAAAAGACACTTATTTACGTTTTGGATTTTGTTACGTTTGTGTTACACTCTGGGTCATCATAGCTACTGAAAGACACCACTAAAGTCAGAAGCTCCCAAAAGTGCTTTTTCAAAAGTCAACTGGACTTTGCTTTTCCTTGAAGATGTTTCGCTTTTCGCCCGAGAAGCCTTTTCAGCTCTTCAAAGGGCACTTCTTCGGAACGGAGTTCACGGGATCAAAATTCTGACGCTTGTCTCTTATTTATGACGGTATTGCAGTGTCCTGGGTTCACTTTTGTGACCTTTTGACAAGCAAAGTCAATCAGGGAGCCAGATTCACTTAACGTCCGTGTTACTAAAACTAACAAGTACAGGGATTCGCTGAACAATTGCGGCAAGAAAAGTAGCAAAAGAGGGCAAAACTCACTGAACACGTGTCTCGCTTAGCGAGAGAATTTTTTTTTTGGGGGGGGGGTTCAATTGTCCTAAGTTGAGGACTATATTAAGCCTGATTGTCCTTCCAGTTTCCATGAGTCATTTCAAGACGCTAGAATCTTTTCTGGATTGGATTGGCTTTCTTTGGGGTTGCTGCCAAGCCCTACAAGGAGGATATTAATGTCCCACATGGTTTAAAGCAAAGGTCTCCAAACTTGGCCACTTTAAGATTGGTGGACTCCAACTCCCAGAATTCTCCAGCTGGCTGGAGAATTCTGGGACTTGAAGTCCACCAGTCTTAAAGTGGCCAAGTTTGGAAGGCCCTGGCCTAAAGTGATGCTGTATAAAGGATATTTCCACCATTGCAATGAATTAAGCCTGTGACCGTGAGATCCAAGGAGAAGGGATCAAGAAAACTCAAGAGCGATGCCAGCATTGGCACAGTGGCACCATGCCAGAGCCCCATCCCTTTAAAAAAAATTTTTTTTTTCACATTGTTATGTTGCATGCACGCCCCACATTATGAAAGTGGAAAATCTGCTTTTGTAATTCAGAGGAGAATGCTAAGTGATTGCCTGGGGTGAAAGGAAGGACACAGGCCAGCAAACAGCCACTTATTATATTTAAGCCCTGGGATATACAAATTCTGCTTGGTCTCTTACACCATACATGAGAAACGGAGGCGTGGGAACAGCATCTCATCAGAGGGGGTATTCAGCAGGTTCTGACCAGTCCTGGAAAATCAGTAGCGGAAATTTTGAGTAGTTCAGAGAACTGGCAAATCCCACCTCTGACTGGCCCCGCCCCCATCTATTCTCCGCCTTCTGAGTCCCAGCTGATTGGCTGGGTCTTCGTTGGTTGCCCTGTACAGGAGAACGGAGCTGGAAAGCAGGTTAGTGGGGTGGGGAGGGAATGGGGATTTTGCAGTAAACTTCTCCTGCCATGCCCACCAAGCCACATCTACAGAAACGGTAGTTAAAAAAAATTGAATCCCACCACTGCATCTCACCTGTGGCGGAATGGAAGGCCGTGCTTGGGAAGTCAACAGAGGAGGAACAGGGCGTGGCGGGTCCTTCATCTGGACAGATGTGAGAGGCTGGGGGCTCCCACTGGACATTTTCCCAGGGCTTCGACTCTGGGGACTGAAAGAGCCAGCTCTGAGTGCGCCCTGGATTCTGTGAGTCATGGTCTCGGGGTTTTCAAACTTTGGAGAGATGGGAAATGTGAATCCAGAAGAGGCAGAGGAGGAAGAGGAGGCGAGCAGGTCTGGTGCCAGAGCGTTTGGCAGGTTTGAAGGGGAAGTCTCAGACTGCCACCTACTGCCCAGACTGGGCGCCTGTGCCTGGGGGGACGAGCTGGCATGGCCCGGGAGGCCCGGGGAGGAAGGATATTCCTCCGAATTCTTCACCCTTGGCTCTTTCACCACCTGGACATAGTTGGCTGGAAAAATACCCTGGCGGTTTGTGCCAGAGATGCGACCTTCATACCAGTTCTCGTCTACCCTACGGACAAGGCAGATATGTTCACCCTGGCAACAGAGAAAAGAAAAAAAAAAGTTAGCATACCGTGGGAGCGTGTAAAGTCCCGAGGCTGAAAGACACACCCAAGAAGAGATTGTCTGTCCTTCTCAACAACCACTTTGAAGTTAAAGGCCACCCAGCTTGTTCCGGGCAACAATAGGTATGATATTCATTTGTTTGTGTGATGTGTGTGCGTATGTGCATTTCTACGGCCTCCCTTATCATCAGTGGGATATGGGGGTGTAGGATGGGAACAGCAGTAATTCTGGGTGGTGTACAACATTAAAGCAACAATGACTCCTTAATTCACAGCACAACATCTTGAATACATCTGAAAGATCTCTGAACCAGGCCACCTGTTACCCTACAATACTTGTCTCTGTGGCCTTTTGACCGGTTGAGTAACAGCAACCAGTTTATTTATTTACTCCATTTATTTATTTACTTTTTCACATTTTCTTTCGCCATGGTGGCGCAGTGGTGAGAATGAAGTACTGCAGGCTTTTTCTGCCGATTGCCGGCTGGTTGCAATTTGGCAGTCCGAATCTCACCAGGCTCAAGGTTGGCTCAGCCATCCATCCTTCCAAGGTCAGTAAAATGAGGACCCAGATTGTTGGAGGCAATAGGCTGACTCTGTAAACTGCTTTACAGGTGGCTGTAAAGCACTGTGAAGCATATAAGCCTATAAGTCTAAGTGCTATTGCTATTTCCTCAGTTTATTTATTTACTTTTTCACCACATTTTCTTTTCTCCAAAAGGTCAACAATGTCCCAGACCCCCACAGCTGTGGGGAGGAGAATGCTCCTCTCAAATATGATTGTTATAGATATTCTTAAGCTTTATAAAATCATAAGTTCCCTGGAGCAAATCATTTGTTCAACAACTAAACAACCAACTTGATCTTGCAAACAGACAACCTCTGTCCTTTCTCCAGAAGCTGCTAATTGCTAGGTCTCTTTGAATTAAACATGAAAGCAGTTTTCAGCATTGATGTTCAAAAGTGGCAGTACATGATTTATGACACTGTTCCATCGCCACAGGAGGTGCCTCTTGCCTTTTTTTCTAGAGGCCCTAAAATATGACTGGCTGCCTCAGAGATCCATTTATGAGAAGCAGAGACAGCCAACCAGCCGCACATCGGTGGGAGAGGAATGAACTGGCTTGCAGCCCAGACAAGCCACGGGAGGAGGCTCCGAAGCCTTTTGGTGGCTGGCTCCACTCTGAGTAAGAATGTATGTTTCTGCTAATATGTGGACTTCGATACCTTTCGAAAGGACAACTCTACCGCCAAGTCTCCTTTGAAGTTGTACTGGGCCACTGCTTCCCCATACTCCAAGACTTGGAGGGAGGGCACTTTGATGGGCTTGGGAATTTCGGTTGGAGGCAGGACCTGTGTTGAAAAAGGAAGCAGCAGCAACAACAGGGTTATGGCTTTAATCTGGGATACAGGTTCCTTAGAGAAAGAGCTCACCTGAGCATCAAGCACCTTTACTGGAACACATCATTGGCAGCGAAAGTATGAAAATGTCTGTGTGTGCGACACTTTTGTCATCTGTCCAGGACATAGGCCTGCTCCGATTTTGTTCCTGAACATCAGAACAACAGCTGTTTTCTTAGTTAAAAGGTAAAGGTTCCCCTCGCGCATATGTGCTACTCGTTTCTGGCTCTAGGGAGCGGTGCTCATCTCCATTACAAAGCCAAAGAGCCAGCACTGTCCGAAGATGTCTCCGTGGTCATGTCGCTGGCATGACTAAATGCCAGAGGAGCACGGAACGCTGTTACCTTCCCACCAAGGTGATCCCTATTTTTCTACTTGCATTTTTTTACATGCTTTCGAACTGCTAGGTTGGCAGAAGCTGGGACAAGGAACGGGAGCTCACTCTGTTATGTGGCGCTAGGGATTCGAACCACCGAACCGCCGACCTTTCTGATCGACAAACTCAGCGTCTTAGCCCCTGAAATCCCTGTAATATAGGCAGAAGTCGACTAAATTGCTACCTTAAGCTATTCCTGAGTAGCTCTGGTTTCCTGGGTCTGACAATGCATGTTTGCTGTCCTCATTGCCAACCTCTAACATATCTCTACACTACGGCATCTATTCTGAGTCACTGTTGGATTCTGCCGACCTGATTTGCCTTATCTCACGATAGGTAAGATTCATTTTTCTTCCATTCTCTCTAGCCAGCGGTGGGGAAATCAGTCACCAATCAGGCCACTGAAGCAGGAAGGCAGAGAGTCTTGAGTTTGGGACTTTGTGTTGGCTGGTATATCTGCCTTTACTCCCTTTACCCCCATTTGAGCAGCTCCCAAGACAAAATAATGGGCAAGGAAGCAACACAGGCAAAGGTGCCAGGCCTGAAACAGATCCAGAAAGAAGCAAGAGAATAAATAAAATGCTAAGGGAGAGGACTGTGGGCTAGGAACACCTGAAGGAACCACACATAAAGGTTTATCTATTGTCATAACATTATGAAATCTATTCCAAAGGGAAACATATCATATAATTTTTCAACAGTTGGGAAAAATGGCTTCAAAAACTAAAAATGGTCAGATTCCAGAATTTTGGAATATAATTCAAAATAACAATAACATTTTAATTATGAAAACCTTTACCTATAAATCTTATGCAAACTTACACATTTATAACAAACATATGTTCCATTATTCCCACCCCCTCCAAAACACACCAGTAATAAGTAAGCATTATGTGGATTAACATACCTCAATTTTATCTGTTGCCAACAAAGAAAATCTGTACTAAAGATGTTTTCTGATGCCATCTTGGAATCACAATATTCCCCACATCTAATACTGGTGCCCTGACTTTGTCTCCACGCCAATGGAAGACAGAGGAATAATTGAGCCATGGGTCAAGGCCTACATTCAAATAGCCTTAATGAAAGGATCTTTCATTTGCTACTCATATATAGGCCAGTGATGCAAAATGAATGAAATCTCCCTAAAGGGATTTTGGGTACCACTTGAGGTCACCCAAAGTTTTCATTGAAGTATATTTCAGAAAAAGAAAATGGTTTTCAAAACATGGGCTAATCAGAACAATTATTTCGTGCCATTGACTAATTTTATCACATCTAAATTCAATCACACTTATCATTTGTCCAGGCCCAGCTTATTCAGAGACTAACTGTGGCCTTTGGCTCTACAATGCATGACACAACACTGGTACTCATTAAGAGACCACAACAATGCAAATTAACAGCTCCAAAGCTGCCAGCAACTCTTCTATTCCAGAATAATTGCAGTATTCATAATGCCTTAAAAGGTCTAGACGGGGGCTCTTCAAACTTGACAGCTTTAAGACTTGTGGACTTCAACTCCCAGAATTCCTTCTCCAGTCATGTTAGCTCAGGAATTCTGGGAGTTGAAGTCTTGCCAAGTTTGAAGACCCTTGGTCTAGGTGAATAATAGAAACATAATTTAATAATATGATAATAGAAACGTAAATATAGAAGGTATGTTTGTCAACATCCAGCATGGCGAAACAAAACAAGATTTTTACTACTAATTTTGCCCTTCAGCAAGTGGGGATCCTGAATTCTTAAAAAGTTACCCCCTTCCCCCCATTTCTCCTCTCTCTTCTGTATAGGTATACGAAAACCTATTTCAATTTTACCGGGGCAGCCAAAAAGTCCCGATGGCCCCAGAAGCTTACCTCCACGTAATTAGCAGGGAAAATGCCCACCCTGCCGTGGTGTTCTCCTTCAAGCCAGTTTTTATCTACTTCTTTGTGGATGTACACAATGTCCCCCTTCTGCAGGGTCAGTTCTCTGAAAGACAAACAGGTAACACATAAGGACCCCTGTTCAAAGTTATTTCAGAGCAAACCTCCATCCCGGGTCTCTTCAAGCCACTCCCTGGGTTTGTACCAGCCACTTCTTGCTCTCAGGTGAATGCCTTAATGCCATGATGATTGAGACAAATCGAGCCTTTTGCGTCGATCCTTTCGTTGGGTCCAAAGAATGTAGCTGTGGCTTTTTTTTTTTCAAAGCTACGTTGCTCCAGGAAATATTCTGCGGAGGAGAGGAGGGTGTGTTCGAGAACACATTCTCCACTCAAGCAGAAAAACAGTGAGAGTTGAAGGATTTGGCCAAAACTTCACATAAGAAGACCATGTGACCTAGAATGGGGTGAGGAATCGTGTTGCACTTGGAAAACACACGGTCTTTTCTCTGTTTGGTTTATTCGATTTCAACCCCACCTTTCGCCTCTGAATATTTATTGATTAAAGAACATTTATATGACTCCCTACTCACTCGCAGTGACTCTGGGTAGCTTCCAACAATAAAAAAAAATTGCATCTGCAATGCACCAAGTAGTTCATTCACTGTGATACAACACAATACATTTCCTGACAAAGGGCCACAATTGACCATAATAGACATTGCCTGGGGCCACACTCCAAGAAGTGATAGCTGAAGCAGAACAAAAGAACAGAATAACAGAGTTGGAAGGGACCTTGGAGGTCTTCTAGTCCAACCCCCTGCCTAGGCAGGAAACTCTACACCACTTCAGACAAATAGTTATCCAACATCTTTTTTAAAACTTCCAGTGTTGGAGCATTCGCAACTCCTGGAGTCAAGTTGTTCCACTGATTAATTGTTCTGACTGTCAGGAAATTCCTCCTTAGTTCTAAGTTGCTTCTCCCCTTAGTTAGTTTCCACCCATTGTTTCTTTTCCTGCCCTCAGGTGCTTTGGAGAATGGCTTGACTCCCTCTTCTTTGGGGCAGCCCCTGAGATATTGACTTCATTTACCGTTTTAAAATTTCAGTACAATTCATTGTGTTCGGGCCTATATTTGAAAGCTATATCCAATTATATCAAATGCTATAATTTAGTAACCACCTTTAGAAACCTCTGGTGGCCATGCCGAAGGCTTTCAACAGCTCAAGAGCGACCTTGGGCCTCAATTCTGTGCTACAACAATCACAATTCACCAGCGTAGCAACGGTGCCAAGGCGCTAAAATATGATACGACTGCTAAAGGCTGCCAGATCTCGCTACTTACTTTGGCGACTCTGCTTGGAAATCAAATTTGAGGCGAGCAGCTTTCATCTGTCAGGAGGAAGAGAAATAAGTTAAAAGCAGACACAGAGTCCAAAACCCATTTAAAGGGCACTGAGGTATAAAGAGAAACCGGGTACTTCGCCAGTATAGTAAAACATTTTTTAAAAAAACAGTCAAGAACACAACTACAGGTAGTCCTCCATGGGTAACCACAACCAGGCCCAACATTTCTGTCGCTAAGCGAAACAGTTGTGAAATGAGTTTGTGAAGAGAATCACTGCCAGTTAGTAATAAGCTGTCGTTAAGTGAATCTGGCTTCCCCATTGACTTTGCTTGTCAGAAGGTCACAAAAGGGGATCATGTGATCCCTGGGACATTGCAACCGTCATAAGTACGAATCAGTTGCCAAGCATCCAGATTTTGTTCCTGTGACTATGGAGATGCTGCAATGGTCATAAGAGTGAAAAACAGTCGTAAGTTACTGTTTTCAGTGCTTTAATAACTTCAAACGGTCACTAAATGAACTATAAACTTTACATAATTGTAATAATTGTGCATAAACTTTTATTTTTATGTACACTGAGAGCATTTGCACCAAGACAAGTTCCTTGTGTGTCCAACCACACTTGGCCAATAAAGGATTCTATTCTATTCTATTGTAAATCGAGAACTAAGCATGCTGGTAAGGCCTAGAGCAGTGGTGGCTAACCTTTTGGGGCTCCTGTGCCAAAAATTGTGCGCGCGCTTGCATGCTCGCGTTTGTGTGCCAGTACCCAGAAGGCAATGCGCGCCCCTCCACGCCCCCTATGCATACTCACGCAAACCCTACTCACCCACCCCGTCGCCCTCTTACCTGCACGGCGCCCCACAGCTGATTTTTTGCCGGTTTGAGTCCTTTTTTGGCCTCCCAGAGGCTTGAGGAAAGCTTCTGCAGGCTTTGGCAGGCCAAAAACTAGGCCTGTTTCATCACTTCTGGTATTTCCGGAAAAACTGGAAGTGACGAAATGGGCCTAGTTTTTGGCCTGCAAAGTCTGCAGAAGCCTTCCCCAAGCCTCTGGGAGGCTGAAAAAGATGTGCCAGCACAAATGGCGTGCCATAGGTTCACCATCAAGGGGCCTATAGAATACTGGAAGTGGAACAGGTACCTTAAGCAATGGAAAATAGCAATAGCAATAGCCCTTAGACTTATATACCACTTTATAGTGCTTTACATCCCTCTCTGAGCAGTTTACAGAGTCAGCCTCTTTCTCCCAAACAATCTGGGTCCTCATTTTACCCATCTCAGAAGGATAGAAGGCTGAGTCAGCCTTGAGCCTGGTGGGATTTGAACTGCCAAATTGTGGCAGCTGGCTGCAGCAGTAGCTTGCAGTACTGCACTCTAACCACTGCGCCACAGAGGCTCCTCCCAATCTAAGCTCTTTTGTAATGTTTAATTCACGCCCTAATCTCACTTATTCTTGAGAGGCTGACAAACACTCAATGATGCAAGGGAGGTTTTGTGTTTGCCAAATTCCTGCACAAAGTTTTACAATTCCTCTCCAAGACCTAAAGTTACCCTGTCAATCAGGGACGGAGAGGCACACTTGTATTCTGGTAAACTGGCAACGTGTGGAAAGCAAAATATCTGGATGGCAAGTCTCTCATCAATTTACTTTTTCTCTCAGTGAGAGCAGAAAAATTAAAGCAAATGAACCAGTGGTACAAATATGGCTTAGTTATTATTTAGTTCACGATAATAAAACAGGTTAAAAGAGGTTGGAAAATTCGTGGCCCTTCAGATGTCCACCTCAGGTTGTAGAAGTTATCCCCATGTATTTAGAAAAGGGGTCTCCAAATCTGGCCACTTTTAAGACTTGTGGGTTTCATGCTGGCTGGGGAATTCTGGGAGTTGAAGTCCACAAGTCTTAAAGTTGCCAAGTTTGGAGGTGCCTGATTTAGAAGAAGCTGGATTGAGAAAGACTGACAGCCCACAAAACTTCAGTCTGCCTCCTTTTTCTGTGGAAAGTGCATCTCACCTTCTTCTCATCTCTCTTGGGAGGACTATCAAGAAGGATTTCCGAAGAGTCAAGAAAGGGACTTTGCCCAGGGAGTCTCAGAGGATCTGGATGAAGAAAATAAGGGAAAATAAGGTGAATCTTTTGAATTGAAAGGAAAAAGGAGAGCTAACTTTCAACCAATCATATAAAACGAAATTCCAACAAGAGACTTTGCAAGGAACAGCAAATCCACATTATGCTGAGTAGAGATACTCATCTCCAACCAATCCACAATACTTCCCTTAGAGCAAACTACTCTCTTACCCCATTTCTCTTATTTTACACATTCTTTTAATTTGAACACATACACACACAAAACACAGCCACCCAAATGAGCAAGTTTAGATCGGTGGGTAGCTCAGTTCTTTTTTGGGAAGTATGTTCATTGGCCCAGAAAAGAGGGCGGGAACTGGAAGTAAAATGAAATGGAACAGAGCATGTTGGCAGGACCTAAAAGGATTAATTGGGAGCAATTCTACGATTTGTTTTCTGAGAGATGAGTGACTTGAGATTGGCTACAGCTCCCGAAACAGCAACAGAAAGGAAGCGTGTTTGATTGCTCTCCAAAAGCCTACTTGGTTCCCCAGCATCAAAAAAATTATCCATCTACTCAAAATGCTTTTGTGTCACTACACTCAATCTATATTGATCAAGGAGCAAAGGAAAACATTTTAGGAGACCCTTCAGTGTATTTCATCTTTCTTAACAAGAATTATCCACAACACAACAAAATAGCTGACCACCCACGATATTATGGCAAATTTCCAGAGTTGGATGCTTCAGCCCAGGGATTTGCTGACTTAGCTGCAATGTGCATCATATTAGCATTAATATGTGAGTCAAACTGTAATGAGGAGGTGGAGAGGAAAGGACAATCTTCAGCCCAAAAGGGAAAAAAAAGGGCTTATTCTTAGTTTGACGTATTCTTAAGGAAATAATGTTCCATATTTGTATCTCTAAAGAGAGTGCAACTCGTAGAAAAATATATATAGTGCATTATTTTAGAAGGGAGATTAAGAAAGAATATATACTATAAATGTTTTCAGAAGTTTTTTTTTTTAAAAAAACATACACTAAGAAACCTAGCAAGAAAGATTCTAAAGTATTTTTTGTTGTCCACTTACATAGATGGGAATTAAGTGTCGCCGAGTCTCTTTTCTGTCCAGAAGATGTACAACATGAACTATTCCACCAATTTGGACAATACACTTCCTATATGAGATCTGAGAAGATCCATTTTACTTCCAGCCTTTTCTTCCAAATTGGCACTCGGTTACAGAAGGTGGCAAAGCACACTCATTTTCCAGAGAATATAAAGCGTTTCCCCGAAAATAAGACCCAACCGGAAAATAAGCCCTTGTATGATTTTTTCAGGATGCTCGTAATATAAACCCTGCTCCAAAAATAAGTCCCAGTTAAGATCATCAGCCAGATGGATGCATTTGATGCAATATTTCCCTGAAAATAAGCCCTAAAAATTAATATAAGATCTGGTCTTATTTTGGGGGTATAAGTATATTGATCCCCTTGAATTGTTGAATTGACATGCCCACATTGTTCCATATAAACCCTTAGCCATACCGTTCCTGGGTAGAGAATTGCTCCAAGTACTCCTGGTGACACCTGGGCTTCCTTTCTCCATCCTTGGGCTGGCTGGTATGTGGCCCTGGGCTAAACGATTGACACCTGAAGTGGGCGATGGGCTGCCAGGTAAGAAAAGATGGGGACGCAGTGAAAACAAGCTCAACCCAACCAATATAAGCAGTAAAATCAGATCCGCTTATAATGCTTAACTCACTGACACTTGACGTACATACGGCATCTTGGACTCCATCATATCTCTCCACATTTCATATCTGCAATCTGACTAGGACCAACCCCACTTGTACTCCGTACAACGGAGCCGTGGTGGCACAGTGGTTAGAATGTAGTATTGCAAGCTAACTCTGCCCACAGCCAGTTCGATCCTGATAGGAGTCAAGGTTGACTCAGGCTTCCATCCTTCCAAGGTCGGTAAAAAGAGGGCCCAGATTCCTAGGGGGAACATACTGACTGAATAAACTGCTTAGAAAGGGCCGTAAAGTACAATTATAATGCTAATCTTATCCATCTTCAATAAAAGGAAAAACATACCATATAGAAAGGAGGCCTTTGCATCTTGGAGATGGGAATACAGTCAATCAATAATCCATGAACAAGCAGCACCTCTCGGGGATCCTTTCCAATATTGAAAGATTCTACTTTCCTCAACTTCTCCTCAAACTCTCCTCTATTTCTAAGACTAGCTGTGGTCCATCCAAACCTCCTTCTCTTGTCCTTGTAGAATCAAAGCTCAGAAGTTGAGGAGGTTGTATCTCCAGCACAAATAAGTAGCGGACCTCTCTGAAAATCTCACCAGGGGCCTCTAGAGATATCTTAGCAAGACAAGGTCAAGCTGAACAGGAAGTGTTGAGGCAACAAGAAAAACCTGGCAAACAGCAACTATTTGGCTGATGTACAACTTTGGCCCTTCTCAATGTTTTAATGCAGGGTCGTTCCAACCTTGGCAACTTTAAGACTTGTGGACTTCAATTCCCAGAATTGCCTAGCCATCTATGCTGGCTGGGCAATTCTGAGAGTTGAAGTCCACAACTTTTAAAGTTGCCAAGGTGGACAACCCTGTTTTAATGTTTAAAGAGACAGCATCCACTTTCCATGCAAAGTAACCCATATTTTAGCTAGCATTAGACTAACCCAACCCTCAATATTTAAATAACCTTCCCTCCAAGCTACCCCTAAATATATTGAGTTGCTGAAATTGAGAACTTCTTAGCTGCCTCACAATTATTTGGTTTAGCAGGTTTTTTTGGCCATACCTTTAAGTATACTTTTACAGAATAGAGTACGTTTAAAAAAAAACCATGATAGTTATACGATGTGCTAGAAATGTATATGGACTAATAACAATTGTATTAGACAAGTGTGTGTTTGTGTGTGTGTGTGTGTGTATCTATATCTATCTATCTATCTATCTATCTATCTATCTATCTATCTATCTAT
>NW_020769646.1:117267-129509 GCF_900518735.1 Pseudonaja textilis
TTCTATTCTATTCTATTCTATTCTATTCTATTCTATTCTATTCTATTCTATTCTATTCTACTCTACCCTACCCTACCCTACCCTACCCTACCCTATTCTATTCTAATTCTATTCTATTCCCATTCCGTTCTGTTCCATTTCATTCCATTCTATTCTTTATTCTATTCTTCTCTATTGTCTATTCTATTCTGTTCTATTCTTTATTCTATTCAATTCTTCCTTGTTTCCTATTCCCATTCCGTTCTATTCCACTCCATTCCTATTCCCATTCCATTCTATTCTATTCTACATGGCGGGGTGGGTGGGAAGAATCCGGAAAGTTCACAAGAGAGATGGCATAGGGGTTACACAATTTAGTAGTTCTGCTATAGGTCCTCCGAAACCTCCTCCCAGAGGGGAGCAACGGAGACAGACCGTGAGGGGCTGTGTGGAGGGGATCTCTAACAACCCCATCATAACCCTGTGCTGGTATTGGTAAGGCCTAGAAAAAGCAACAACTGAGTTTTTGCAAATTTCAATGGTAATAAAATACAGCATATTGAAAAACAGCATTCCACCCTTGCGTTTAATAACGTTCCTTTCCTCTCTTTAAAAAATAAATAAATTCAACACTACTTGGAAGGGCTTTGGAGGCTACTCTGGAGACTCTGGTTCTGAGTCCAAGCCACCTTAAGAATGCATGGCTGTGCTTCGCCCCTAGGAGAGGAAGCAAATAGGAGGTGGGCGAGGGAAGGAAGCTTTTTACCTTGCGGATAAGCTGCTGCTGCTGCTCCAGGCTTCTAATATCCTTGTCCAACTCTTCGCTGAGTTGCTGCAGTTCTTTCTCCAACAACTCCTGGCAGAGGAGAAAGAAATAGGCAGCTTTAGGAGTGTAGCTGCCCGGCTGCTGCTGCTGCGGAGGAGAGACCACAGTCAGAAAGCCAAGAAGACGCTCCTCCGGCTGTCTGGCTGAGTCAAGAGGGAAGCACGCTGAGGCTCAGTGGTGCCGGCTGCGGTGCCGCCGGAGAGCCAGGCTCTTGGTCCTGTCGAGCACGGGTGGAGTCAAAGCTGCGCTCCCTGCTACCCAAACAGCTCCTTAAATCGGAGTTACACAATGCCATCCACCTGATACCTTGCTTTACAGAAGTCCCACTTTGTTCGAAAGGGCAGCTTTCCCGCAAGTGGGAAGGCGGCCTCAAGGCTATAATTCAAAGATTGGAAGAAGGACCGTGTGTGTGTGTGTGTGTGTGTGTGTGTGTGTGTGTGTGTGTGTGTTTGAGACTATCTCAGGGAATGTAAAACGGCCAGTTATAGGTGTGCATTGCCTTCACGAGGAAATGCGCCCTCTTACAACACTAAAAAGATTCCAATATGTTTAAAACACACACACACACAGATACACACACATACACAGAGTGTGCTTTTAGACAAATGTCTAGAGTGGGGTGTTTCTTTCCCTCCCTCCTGGAATGTTCTTCTGTGTGTAGTGCGCTTTTCCATGGAGAAACATTCAGTCAGGGTGCAGTTCGAAGCCTTTAATGTTTGTTTGTTTCCTTATGGTTTGCTTTTACTATGAACCGCAAGGCGAGGCTGCAGTTTCCACAAGGATATTTTTAAAAGAAAGGGGGAAAACTGATAAAAGGTGGTCAGACTGGACCACATTTCGTGTACTGTGAGTTATGCAGAGTTTATAGGTCATTGTATGTTCTCCCTTTCACTACAGAGATTGCCAGCGAGGGCAGACAATTTTTAGGTGGGCCTTCTTCTCCAGGATTCAAACCCGGCTATTACGTGTTGCGGTGGCAAAATTCTGTGTTGCTGCAATGTCTGCAAGAAAAAAACTGGTTACAGAACTATAGCTGTCCATTTGTGACAATTTCTGGAGATAGAACAATCTTTGGAAAATGATATTTACACACATACTTATTGCCTTTCCACTCATGCAAACCAGGGAGTGACCCTAACTGTTTGAGAGCAGCTATTTTCTTAACAGGGATGTTATTATCCACCATTAATGTACTATAATAGTACCATTTTTTAATATATTGTAAATAGTGATGTCTATTGCTGGTCTAAGACCGTAATAAAGTCATATTCTGGATGCTCTCTTTACACCAGACTTTGCCTAAGGGAGGGAGGGAGGGAGGGAGGGAGGGAGGGAAGGAAGGAAGGGAGGAAGAAGAAAGGGAGGAAGGAAGAAGGGAAGGAGGGAGGGAGGGAGGAAGGAAGAAGGGAAGGAGGGAGGGAAGGAGAGAGGGAGGGAAGGAAAAAGAAAGTGAGGGAGGGAGGAAGGAAGGAAGAAAAGGAGGGAGGGAGGAAGAAGGGAAGGAGGGAGGGAAGAAGAAGGGAAGGAAGGAGGGAGGGAGGAAGGAAGAAGGGAAGGAGGGAAGGAGGGAGGAAGGAAGAAGAAAGTGAGGGAGGAAGGAAGGAAGAAAAGGAGGGAGGGAAGGAGGAGGGAGGGAAGGAAGGAAGGAAGGAAGGAAGGAAGGAAGGAAGGAAGGAAGGACAATAGCAATAGCACTTAGACTTATATACTGCTTTTCAGGCCCTCTCTAAGCAGTTTATAGCGTCAGCCTCATGCCCCCAACAATTTTGGTCCTCATTTTACCGACCTCTGGCGGATGGAAGGCTGAGTCAACCTTGAGCTGGTGAGGACTGCAATGGGTTCAAGCTGTTTTAACTACAGCCAAGGCATTTCTGCCTCTTACAGTTGTAAACATCTCCACCCATTTGGGTGTCAGATGTTCAGCCTTTCGTCTAAGAATGTTTGTGGAAAGAAGTTAGAAGCAGCAGGAGAGAAAGGTGGACCAGATAGCGTTTTAAAAAGAGCAAGGCCGGAAAAGTTGGAAAAAAAGATAGGGGCAAGAAGACACCGGGGGGAAAAACGGCTTCACCACCAACTGATGTTTATCACTTAGTGCAGTTTTCCGAACTGAACCTGTGGTCTCCAGATATCTTTGCCAAGGGTGAGAAACACGCCCTTGGCAAAGAGACGTGGGCTCTCCTCCTAAAAAAAAAAAAAAGAGGTAGCTTTATAGAGAGAAAAATTGAATTTAGAAAGGGGATTAAGGTTTGTTTACGTGTAGTTTTTCCGCATGAAATTTCCTTCTTCAGAAGATACGATTGGCTCTTGCAGAGACAATGGGGATACCAAATGCAATCTAGAAAGAGTGCAGAGAAGAGCAACAAAGATGATAACGGATCTGAAGGCTAAATCATATAATGAACAGTTAAGGGAACTAGGTAAGTTTAGTCAAACAAAGAGAAGGACTAAGGGTGATATTATGGCTGTCTTTTCCAGTATTTGAGGGGCTGTCACAGAGAAGGGAGGGTTGATTTTCTCTCCAAAGAGAGGGCAGAACAAGAATGAGTGCAAGATAATTAAAGAACCAACCTGGAACTAAGGTTACATTTCCTGACGGTGAGAACCATTAATCAGTATAAAGCAAGGGTCTTCAAACTAGGCAAGTTATTGGCTTCAACTTCCAGAATTCCTGAGCTAACACGACTGAAGGAGGAATTCTGGGAGTTGAAGTCCACAAGCCTTCAAACTACCAAGGTTGAAGACCCCTGCGCTAGACCAAACTGGCTCCCATATTTCCATTTATGGGGAAGAGAAAGGGCCAGCAGATCCGATGAACGAAAAGATCTGGTATTATACTGTAAGTCTGAAAGCTGTCAAGTTTGAAGGCCCCTGGTATAAAGGCTTAAAAGGCTTAAAATTGTGGGTGCTTCATCACTGGAGGTTTTCAAGAAGAGACTGGACAGCCATTTGTCTACAATGACGCAGGCTCTCTTGCAAGGGGTTGTCCCTTCCCATTATTTTGTTCTATATTCTATGTTATTTTCCCTTCCATATAGCAAGTTGCAACTTCTGTGAAAAGGTACTTTTTAAGATGGGGAAATGGCAGGAAGAAGGATGAAAACAATATTTAACAATGCTCCATACGTTTTATTTCTAGATTTAAAAAATAATGTCTCAAACATCTAGTTGACTTTTTCTGGCTTTCTTCTTTTTTTGCTCCTTTCAAATTCACTGTGCATTTAAATTCTAATTTTCTTCTTGCAGAGGTATCACACTTCTTCTGTATTTTTATGAACCTTTATAAATTTACTACTAATAATAACGTTTTTAATTCTGCCAAAGGATCAGGATTCAGGTTTGTGGCATCTTAGGAAATAACATACTTATTAGGTTTTTAGCTTTTGAGTGCTGTAAAAGCCGGTTTTGTGACATATTTGCTAGTATTTCAAAACTTTCTTTTTGCTATAGTTGATTGACTGGTCTCTTTCCCTCTGGAATTCATGTCAATTGTGGCCTTATTTCATTCAGTTGACCTTCTAATAATGGCTTTACTGGCATGGAGGGGGGGAAGTCTTCATTTGGTCTTTGAGTAATTCTACAGACAATATGTCGTCTGCACTCTCCAATCTAATTGGCAAGAACAAAATAATATATTCTATTTTGGGTCACATAAGAAAAATGTTAGGCTTGGAGGATAATTTAGTTTAAATACATGTCATGCTTGGTGATATTCTTTGCAAAACTTTTCGGCTGGGTTTGGGTACATACTCGGCTACAATGTGATTGGTTTGGTTTTGCCTTAGGATATTGTGCCATACAGGTGGCCCTCGACTTATTTACTCTTCTGATGAACCTACTTTGGGATTACTTACAACCCAGATTTGGAATTACGATGGGCTCCTCCTTCGGTCATGCGACAGAATTTGCAGCATTTGGCAACTGGGCTGCGTTGATTTAAAGTCGTTTATCCCATAGTTATGTGACTTCATTTTACGACAATTTTGACAAACATTGGAATTTACTTATGGCTTTTTGGAAAATCACTCCCATAAAAAACCATCATTGACTGAACAACCGCCATGTTTATTTAAAGACCACTGCAAAAAAAAAAAAAGGTCGTAAAATGCGACCAATCCCATTTTACAACTGTCCCAACTTACAACTGTGATGGACAGGCTCCATCCAATACATCGTAAATGGAAGAATCACTTCAATTACTTAATGTTTAGATCTATTGTGTCTTATGCAAGAATTAAGCCATAAATAAACAAAAATTCTGTCATTTTTTTTTAAATTTCACGCTATTATAAAGATAAGCTTTTTCCAGATACAGAAATGTTGAGTTACCTTGAATTGTTTTCTTTTAAATGCAGAGTTCTGCTGCGTGTCGCCTAGGCAGAATACGTAGTACATTTCTACCAAACCTGGTATTTAGTTGTGTTCTTCAGCTTTTGGGGAATCTTGACTGGATTATTTTAATTTTGAAACATTTATTTGCAACCATAGATTTTAGCAAAATTCATATAAAGTTACAGCACATGGGTGTGATTTTAAAAGAGGAATAAAGTGATTAATTCTTATGGGCAACCTCAAATAGATTCTCAAAAACCAGAATGTTTTCTGATTTACAGTGGTCAGAGCCCTACATACTTAGCAATTTTAATTCTTTGTTGTTTTCCAAATGGCATTTGAGCCATTTTAAGGGGGTCTTTGATCCGCAGCTGCAGTGGGGAGAGGGGAAAGAACACATGTGGGTCTATGAGCTTTTGTACGCTGTCTTATAAATAAATAAATGTTGAACAAAGAACTTGTTTGCAACAAAGGCTTAATTGCTACGAAGCTCTAAATTAGTCACTGAACACTCCATCACTGGAGGTTTTGGAGAAGAGACTAGACAGTCACTTATCTGAAATGGTATAGGTTGTCATGCTTGAGAAGGGGGCTGGACTAGAAGACCTCAAAGGTCCCTTACAGCTCCTATTGTATTGTGTTTGTTGTGTTGCATTGTATTGTATTGTATTGTATTGTATTGTATTGTATTTATATTACTCTACTCCACTCTACTCTATTCTTTCTGTATTCTGTATTCTATTTTCTATTCTTTCCCTTCCTATTCCATCTTCTATTCTATTCCATTCCATTCCACATTCCATTTGCTATTCCATATTTTATTCTATTCCATCCTCTTTCTGCAATATTGTATTACTCTGGTTTCTATCCAGAACAGGTTTTTAACAAGCTGCATTACAGACAGTACTCAATTTACAACATAATGTAGGCTGCTAAGCAAAGCGGTTGTTCTATGAGCTACAGCTGTTTTTTCTTTTTTAACGTGGTTGTTAAGTGAATTCTGTGGTCGTTAAGCCAGTCTGGCTTGTCCCATTGACTTTGTTTAACACCAGGATGGTGCAGCCATTGTAAATACCAGTTGCCAAGTGTCTGAATTTTGATCATGTGACCATGGGGATACTTATAACAATTGTCAGTGCAAAGACAGATTGTAATTCATTTTTTTCAGTGCCGCTGTAACTTCAAACAATTACTAAACGTATGTGTTGTGGTTAGCCGGCAGCAGGTGCGGATGGCTGAGGAGAGCAGGACTCGGATGAGGGGCCAGGACCATCAGGGAGTGGACTGCTGCCTTCAGAGATTGTGGGAGCTGAAAGCAGCAATGAGGAGATTCCCGAGGAGCCTGTGCCAAGTGCGCATGCGTGCAGGGCTGCTCGCAAGAAAGAGCAGCTGCAGCAGCACGGGCGACTTGGGAGTAAGGCTGCAAGGTAATGGCCCCTCCTTCAAGAAGATAAAAGCCAGCTGTGAATCGGACGTTCTTTGCGGGAAGCAAAGACATTTGAAACGCAGCCTTGTGAACATTACAGTATTTTAATTTAGTATTTGAAGACTCTTGTGTTGTGAAATATTTCTTATCTGTGATTCTTGGCAGTCTCGTACGGTTTTGTCGAGGCTTGTGCTTATCAAAGTTAATTAGTTTGCAGCAGCCTTTTAACCGGGGATTCGTAAGAATCATTAAAAGGTTTCTGTTCCCTTTGGTTATTGTTTGTCTTATTGGAAAAGGGTTTGGGTCAGAACAGTATGGTTGTAAAGTGAGGACTTACCTATATGCTGAATTAGACACAAATCTTTCTAATCCACTACAGGTAGTCCTCGACTTATGACTTACAATTGAGCCCAACATTTCTGGTGTTCAGTGAGACATTTGTTAAGCAAGCTTTGCCCCATTTTACAATCTTTCTTTGCCTCCGTTGTTAAGTGAATCACTGCAGTTGATAAGCTAGTCAACCTGGTTGTGAAGTGAATCTGGCTTCCTCCCATTGACTTGGCTTGTCAGAAGATCACACAAGGGGATCGCATGACACACACACCCCGGGGCACTGCAACCGTCATAAATCTGAGTCAGTTGTCAATTGTCTGAATTTTGATCACGTGATCATGGGCATGCTACAAAGTTCCTAACTCTGAAAAAAACAGTCCTAAGTCATTTTTTTCAGTGCCGTTGTTGCTTGGAATGGTCACTAAATGAACGGTCGTAAGTTGAAGACTACCTGGGGTGGGATTCTACAGGTTTGCACCTATTCGGTAGAACTGGTTGTTAACATTCTAAGCAGTTTGGAGAACCGGTTGTTAGAAGAAATTACTGTCCTAATCCTGTAAGGAAGGCAGGAAGGAAACATTCTGGTGTTGCTTACAGAAACTGCCTCTCCGTTAAGCCTGATTACATTCTTGGCATTCTTGGTTCTCCGGAACTTCTCTGGAGTATTTTTTCCGCCCTCCTTTGCTGGTCCTTTGCTTGTGTGGAGTGACCATTCAAAGTTACAGTGGCACTGAAAAAAGTGACTTATGACTGTTTTTCACACTTACGACTGTTGCAGCATCCCCACAATCATGAGAGGCCAGCTGAGGAAATGCGTGCCTCGATGTGAGTGATATTGAGTTGGCCACCCCCAGCCAATAACATGGCCACCAAGCCACGCCCACCCAGTCACATGACCACCAAGTCCCACCCACCACCAAAGCCATGCCCACAGAATCAGTTGTTAAAAATTTTGAATCCCACCCCCGGGACTACCCATATATTGTCTGGAACAAACCTTCCTTAGTTTTGTTCTCTCCTGGATAGTTTCAGCCAACAGCTGGTTCTATGTCTGGGATTTCTCAGCCCTACTTGGAGGTGCTGCAGATTGAATCTGTTAAGTTAGAGTAGAATAGAGCTATACCATTTCAGATATGTGACTGTCTAACCTTAGTGGTGGCTAACCTTTTTGGGCTCCTGTGCCAAAAATTGTGCACGCGCTTGCATCCTCATACTTGCGTGCCAGCACCCTGAAGGCAATGCGCGCCTCCCCCACGCATGCATGGGCAATCCCCACACACACACACACCCCGCTGCCCCCTTACCTCCACTGTGCCTCACAGCTCATTTTTGGCAGGTTTAAGGCCTTTTTCGGCCTCCCAGAGGCTTTAGGAAGGCTTCTGCAGTCTTTTCAGGATGAAAATTAGGCCCGTTTCATCACTTCTGGTATTTCCAGAAAAACATGAAGTGACGAAACGGGCCTAGTTTTCGTCCTGAAAAACCTGCAGAAGCCTTCCTCAAGCCTCTGGGAGACCGAAAAATGCCTCAAACTGGCTGAAAATCAGCTGTGAGGTGCACACATGCACAGTGAGGTAAGTTTGCCTCACTCACGTGCTGGCACAAATAGCTGTGTGCCATCTGTGCCTCGCGTGCCATAGGTTCGCCATCACGGGTCTACTCTTTTCTTAAAAACCTCCAGTGACGGAGCGCCCACAACGTCTAAAGGCAAGCTGTCCCACTGCTTAATTGTCCTCACTGTTAGGACATTTCTCCTTCGTTCTAAGTTGCTTCTCTCCTTGATTAGTTTCCATCCATTATTTCTTGTCCTGCCCTCCAGTGCTTTGGAGAATAGCTTGATCCCTTCTTCTTTGTGGCAGCCTCTCAAATACTGGAATACTGCTATCATGTCACCCCTCATTCTTTTTTTCTTTAGAAAAGCTAGCCAACCCCAAAACCTGCAGCCGTTCTTCATATTTTTTAGTCTCCAAGCCTTTGATCATCCTAGCTGGTCTTCTCCAAACTTTTTCCAAGGTCTCAACATCTCTTAAGTAGTATAGTGACCAAAATGGGTTGCAGTATTCCACGTGTCCCAACACATCAGCCGTGAGTTCTACCACCGAGCTACAACCCCCTCCATTTCCTCCATCTGCGTCCGCCCACGTCAAGTTGTTAACTCTCCGTGATGCGTGTCTCTCCCACTCCCGTAAACTTTGGCTTCTTCTTCCTGTCCCACCGTGCCAATTCTCTTGACACCCTCACAAGAATCTGGGCACGCACTCCAGCAAACTGTAAGCGTCTTGTTTGGGGCTGAATTATTAATATCGAATGATTTGCGTGGTCACTGTTGCAACAAAAGTCAGTCCCTGCTTCCATCCTGGAAGTGCTGGCAGACTGGGCACGGGACCAACAGTAGAAAAGGAGCTTTGTTTGCCCAGTGCCCATCAGTGTCAGAAACCGAGAATAGCTGAGATGCTCTGCTCCAGTAAGTCCCTGGATCCGAGAGAAGCAACGCTTTGCAAAGACTATAGTGTGTATCCTGGCTATTCATCCTGCAGCTCAAACCAGCCCTTATCTGGGACATCTTCATTCTCACTGGCCATCTGAGGTGAGATGGGTGGTGACAAGGACCTTATGGGGACTGGGGTGGCTCCATCTTGGTGCATGTATTTGTTTTGAAGCTAACCACCGTGGCGTATGGATTTAACCCATTTTTTGGTCTCTCCTTGGATGACAAGCTGAGGTGCAAACCAATAGCTGGCTCAGCTCACCGAAGGCATTAAGCTAAATGAGGTTGGCTAATTCGTGTTTCATTATATCAGCCCTGCTTTTAAAAGAAATGCTTGGATGCAACAACCATCATATAGTTCAGGGGTCCCCAAACTTGGCAACTTGTGGACTTCAACTCCCAGAATTCTCCAGCCAGCATAGAGAATTCTGGAAGTCCACAAGTCTTAAAGTTGCCAAGTTTGGGGACCCCTTATATAGTGGAACAACTTACCTCCAGACAATGTGGCTGCTCCAACACCGGAAGGTTTTTAAAAGATATTGGATAACATTTTGTCTGAAGTGGTGTCGGGTTTCCTGCCTCAGCATGGGGTCGGTCTAGAAGACCTCCAAGGTCCCTTCCAACTCTGTTATTCTATTTCTATATATAAAAATACAAAGAGTTGTAGCACAGTTCTGTGAAGATTTTGACATGGGTAACTAACACGATGGTTCCTTTAAGTGCTAGTAGTAATGATTCATTATTGTGATGTGCCGGAAAGTTGGCTAGAAACTGAAGAGTAATTACACGAAACAGAGGAAGGGAGAGAGAGACTCGTCCAGCTTCTGTCCCTGAGTGTCAAATAAACAAAGCAGAGCAGGGGTGGGATTCTTGGTATCCTTTTGATATTCCTGAGGACTAGGGGTGATATCATAGCAGCCTTCCAGGATCTCAGGGTGTGTCCCAGAGAAAAGTGAGTCAACTTATTCTCCAAAGCACCAAAGCAGGAGAAGAAGTAACGGGTAGAAGAGACACTAAAGAGAGATCAACCTAAAAATAAGAAGAAATTTCCTGACAATGATCAGTGGAACGCCTTGCCTTCGGAAGTTGTGGGTGTTCCATCACTGGAGGCTTTCAAAAAGAGATTGCACAACCATTTGTCCTGAATGGTATAGGACAGAGGCAGGGGTGGGATTCTAAAAATTTTAACAACCTAGTTCTGTGGGCGTGGCTTAGGTGGTGGGCGTGGCTTAGGTGGTCATGTGACTGGGTGGGCGTGGCTTGGTGGTCATATGACTGGCTGGGCGTGGCCAACTCAACATCAGTCACATCGAGGCACACATCTCCTCGCCTGGCCTCTCATGCCTGTGGGGATGCTGCAACAGTCGTAAGTGTGAAAAATGGTCATCAGTCACTTTTTTCAGTGCCATTGTATCTTTGAATGGTCACTCCACACAAGCAAAGTACCAGCAAAGGAGGGGAAAAACTCCAGAGACATTCCTGAGACAGGAAGTCTAGTCCTGCCAAGAATGTAATAAGGTTTAACGGAGAGGCAGTTTCTGTAAGCAACACCAGAATGTTTCCTTCCTGCCTTCCTTACAGGATTAGCCCAGTAATTTCTTCTAACAGCCGGTTCTCCAAACTGCTTAGAATGTTAACAACCGGTTCTAGAGAATAGGTGCGAACTGGTAGAATCCCACCCCTGGACAGGGGTCCCCAAACTTGGCAATTTTAAGACTTGTGAACTTTAATTCCCAGAATTCTCATCTTTAAGACTTGTGGACTTCAACTCGCAGAATTCTCCAGCCAGCATAAGAATTCTTTGAGTTGAAGTCCACAAATCTTGAAGTTGTCAAGTTTGGAGACCTCTGGTATAGGATCTCCTTCTTGAGCAGATTGGAAGACCTTCAAGATCCCTTCCAACTCTGCTAGTCTATGATGTACTATGTTCTATATTTGCTATGTGAACAACTTCACATACTATGGTTTTTTGGGTGGGAGGTCCTTCAGAGTTAGGGAAGAGGATGTTCTAACTCAGGAGTGCAGAGAGGATGACCTCCTAATGCAGTTCCAAGCCCTTTTCGTACAACAGGTTTGTTCTCTGTTCACTCAGGAGTAAACAACCCTCAGCTGATCCTCCTGCTCAAGGTGAAAGTTTAGCATCGGACAAATTTTGATGGTGGTTGACAACTCCGATCCGGGATGCTTCGTCCCCCAAACGTGAGTTTCTATGCTTCAAATTACCATGAGATTATTAGTGTTGATGTTGCATAATGCATTGTGATTCTTAAAAAATAACAGGAAATATTTTCTGAGCTGATATCAGGGATGTGAGATATAGATCCCAGAGGAGCCATTGAGGCTTATGACAAATAGTGGGCACTGCCATAATCTCGCATGGGCCCTTCTAGACAGGCATGTCCAGAGTCAAAAGTAGGCATTCCATTCTCAACTTCCCATGGAAGGAATGATGATGTGTTTGGGATGATTTGACCTCCAAAACAAAGGCGTGGGCAGGTTGGAAGCCCTGGTACTGCTTGTTCATGATGTCCAGGAAGAGCCTACGAAATAAGGACTAAATGATCAACAAACCACCATTTCTCTGCTCACAGGAAATCCCCGTTAGAATCTGGGGCATTCCCAAACAAAAGGTCAGCAGCAGAGCGTGAGAAAGTCCTTCTAGTTGTAACCAGGAGATCTAGAATGACAACAGAGAGAATCCTGGGAAACAAAACAAAAATATCACCTCGACATCAATAGTTTCCAATTTTTTTTATTATTTGTTTGTCAAATATGTACAAGATAACAAGTATAGGTATGACCATAAACAAGAACAAAGGGAATAAGTACAGATAAATGGGGACAGTAAGACAGGGACGTAGACA
>NW_020769647.1:0-14773 GCF_900518735.1 Pseudonaja textilis
GTGCTGGAGTTTGACCCAGGCCTGTTCCAGCTGGCAGGAGGCCCCCGCCCGCCCGCTTACCCCCACTCTACCTTTTCACACGGCACCGCCAAGCATTGCACCCGGGACCTTGCAATATTTAACAGGGCATCCACCGAGCGACGGGACAGAGAACCATCCGGGTTGCCGGATAGCAGAGCCCACAGTTCCTGCACCGCCGCCGGTTCTCGGGAGGGTTGTGGCCCAGTGGCACCGGCAGCCGCCGCCAGCTGGCAAAGGAGCATCAGGGTGGCGAGGATGCGGCGGCTCATGGCTGGGGCACGGCGGGTTCTGGTGCGGCCACAGGTGGCTTCTTCTGCCCTGGGAAGTCTTGCGAGCAGGTTGGCCCGGTGGTTGGAAGTCTTGGGCTGGTGCTGCTGGCTCAGGTGATTGGCTCCAGGTGGGATTGCCCCAGGTTAACCATTCCACAAAACCTGTCTGGCTCCACACACACACACACATTCCCCAGCCCAGGAGGGGAGGGCAGGTCTTGGCCAAGGGGGGGGTGGGGGGGAAGCAGGCAAGGAGGGGCCAGAAGGGCAGAGGAACAAGGAGGCTGGGCGGCCCAGGGAAGGGAAGGGAAGGGAAGGGAAGGGCTCTTGCTTCACCCTCTGAGCTCATCCCTCCCGTGGGGAGGCGGGTGGGGGAGGGCAAGGGGGTGTCGGGGCTCTTACCTAACCCCCCACCCCCGCTTGCTGTGGGCGGGCAGAGAAATCCCCTTGGCTGAGTCAGGCATGGAAGGGTTGGTTTTTTGGGGGGTGGGGTGAGGGGAGATGCTCAGAAGAACCGAATTGGATCGTGAAAAGAATTCTGGTCCGTCCGTCCCGTCCCACAAAAAAAAATCCGAGGGTCGGTTCGGATTGCAACTTTGGGGGAGTTTTTAAGACGAGATTGGACAACTATTTGGTCCGAAAGGGTTTAGGGCTTCCTGTTGGAGCAGGGGGTTAGACTAGACGACCTCTGAGGTCCCTTTCATATCTGTTTTTTTTTAATGATTCTGTAAGGGTCTCCTGCTTTCGGCAGGGGGTTGGACTAGAAGACCTCCGAGGTCCCACCCAGGTATATTCTGATTGAAATGGCATAGGGTTCCCTGCTTTTAGCAGGGGGTCGGACTAGAAGACCTCAGGGATCCCTTCCAACTCTTGTCATTCTGTTAATCAGTTGTTGCTGATCCTCCCTTCTCCTTGAGCTGAGGGACAGATGAGGCATAGCCTCTGCCCATGTTTAAAGAGCCCTCATCCTTCCCAGCTGGGGCATCTTTGAGAGCGAGGATGTTTTCATGCCCCAGAGAGGAGAACCAGGACGGGAGAGCCGGATTCGGAGACAAATTCGCCCCAAATGGAGAGGAAGACACCTGGGGCAGGGCTGTCCCAAAGGGGCCTTTTTCCCCCCCCTTCTTTGAAAACATTTCTCTTCTCCTCCCAGGAGCTTCCTCCGTTCTAAAGAAGCTTCTTAGATGAGAAGGGAAGAAGCTTCTGGGAGGAGAAGGGAATGACAGAGGTGGAAGGGACCCTCGGAGATCTTCTAGACTAACCCCTTGCTCGAGCAGGGGACTCTTATGGAATCATGGAGTAACGGAAGGGATCTTGGAGGTCATCCAGTCCCACCCCCCGGTAAAAGCAGGAGACCCTTGCAGAATCATAGAATGACAGAGTTGGAAGGGACCTTAGAGGTCTTCTAGACCAACCCCACTGGTAAAAGCAGGAGACCCTTACGGAATCATAGAAGGGACCTCCGAGGTCTTCTAGTCCAACCCCTCCTAGATGGGGAAAGACGCCCAGAGACACAGGAGGCAGGATTGACTTTTCGTTTGCAAAAGAGCCTGCCGGGAAAAGTTGTGTGGAAGGCACTTGTGAAAGCAGCCTTGTGACGCAACAGAGACTCTCTCCATCCCATGCGTACATGCACACACACGCACACCCACCCACATACACGGAGAGACGAGTGTGCACGGAGAACCCAACCCAGAGCCCTTGGCCCAGTCGAAAGCTGGCACGATCCGGGCTCAAGGAGGATTTGGCAGAGTTCTGGTTTGGCTGGTTCTGCTTTACAGCCACAGTCCTCAACGTACGGCCACATCCGGAGCCCAACGTTTGACGTTACTAAGGGAACAATTTGGTAAGGGAGTTTGGCCCCGTTCTTACGACTTCTCTGGCTACCGTTGTGAAGTGAATCACAGTAGTTGCTAAATTAGTCACACGGTCATTAAGCAAATCTGGCTTCCCATGTTGGATTTTGTCAGAGGGTTGTAAAAAGGGACCCTACAACCCTCATAAGTACGAGTTGGTTGTCAAGTGGCTGCACGCCAATCACGTGGCCGTGGGGATGAGGCAACGGTCGTAAGTGTGAAAAATGGTCAAAATTCCCTTTTTTCAGTGTCATTGTGACTCCAAACAGTCACTAAATGAATGTTGTAATAGCTGGAGATGACCTCATCAGATTAACAGAGTTGGAAGGGACCTTGTAGGTCATCTAGTCCAACCCCCCGCCCAAGCAGGAGACCCTACACCATTTCTGACAAATGGCAGTCCAATCTCCTCTTGAAAGCCTTTCTTCTTCCTTCCTTCCTCTCTCTCTCTTTCTTTTTCCTTTCTTTTTCTTCCTACCTTCCTATCTATCTATCTATCTATCTATCTACCTACCTACCTACCTACCTACCTACCTACCTACCTATCAGATTAACAAACTTGGAAGGGACCTTGTAGGTCATCTAGTCCAGCCCCCGCCCAAGCAGGAGACCCTTCACCATTGTCTGACAGAGAGCAGTCCAGTCTCTTCTTGAAAGCCTCCAGTGATGAAGTTCCCACAACTTCTTTCTTTCTTTCTTTTCTTTCTTTCTTTCTTTCTTTCTTTCTTTCTTTCTTTCTTTCTTTCTTTCTTTCTTTCTTTCTTTCTTTCCTTCCTTCCTTCCTTCCTTCCTTCCTTCCTTCTTTCCTTCTTTCTTCCTTCCTTCCTTCTCTTTCCTTTCTTTCCTTCCTTCCTTCCTTTCTACCTCCCTTTCTACCTACCTACCTGCCTACCTATCAGGTTAACAGAGTTGGAAGGGACCTTGTGGGTCATCTAGTCCAACCCCCAGCCCAAGCAGGAGACCCTACACCATTATCTGACAGAGGGAAGTCCAGTCCCTTCTTGAAAGCCTCCAGGGATGAAGCTCCCACAACTTCCGGAAGCAGCTTCTGTTCCATGGGTGGGTTGTTCTCATGGTCAGAAATTCGGCTGTTGGGTTCATGCCCGCTCCACGTGGGTTTCTCCCTTCCGTGGGTTACTCGGGAGGAGAGAAGGAGAGATGGAGGATTTGACTCAGCCAGCGGCAGCTTTCCGTTTTAACCACAAGATGACACAAGATTTTTTGGCTTCTGGGGGCGAAACTCGATCCCTGATGAATCACCATGGTTCCTTTCCCACAGGCGGGGGAGGGGGCAGGCTGATGGGCTCTGGAGTCCCTAAGCAGGCAGTCCTTGACTTACAACCGTTCATTTAGTGACTGAAGATACAATGGCGCTGAAAAAAATGACTTGCAACCCGTCCTCACACTTACGACCTTTGTAGCGCGCCGTCGAGCTTGGAGACCTCTGCTCTATCAGAATCTTTTCCAACATTTCCAATTTTGAGCAAATACAAATCTAGCTGCTGTTAATATATGTATGAATAAATATTTTTTTTTTCTCTTTACTATAGTTTTCGGGTCAAATCTCCAACAAAAATACCTCAGGTTTTAAGTCTATGTGTCGTTTTATCACCTTTTCCAACCACGTGTGTGTTTTTGTCCAATATCTTTTAGCCTCTGTACACGTCCACCACATATGATAGTATGTTCCCGGTGTTGGATGACTCTTCCAGCATGTCATTGATTTATCTTTAAACGTCTTTGCGGTTGCAAAACGGCATTTATAAAACACCTTATAGACATTTTCTTTATATGCTGTTGACGTTGTTCATTTATAGTTTCTATTCCATCGTTTCTGCCATTTATCTAATTCTATCCCAGAGCCAAAATTTCTCCCGCCAGGCTATCATCGTTTCCTTCACTTGTTCTTCTTAATTTCACTCCTAGCAAGTAGCTCTTCGATTTCTGAAATCGTACTTTCTTCTGCTCCTGTTAGGGTTTTATCTAATTCTGTCAATTCATTATTAAAAAAAATCCCTCCGCTTTAACATCTTTTTCATATCTAGAATGTACAGTATTTGCATATTTGAGTACCAATTCATATCAATCCCTCGTTCCTTCAGCTCTAAGGCATTTCTAGGGAGGCGGCAGGTGTCGTTTTTCCAGTAAAACAACCATTTCAAAGCAAATGCGTTTGCGATTTATGATGCTATTTGCTTTTGTGAAATGAAGGGCACATTGACCTGCCACCGGATGAATTATTCCTCTTGCAACCAGCATACCATGATAATATTGTTTGGGCTGGGCCTGTCCAGTTTTGGCCTCCCAGGGGTTTTTTTTTAAAGAAAAAAAAACATTGCACCAGTCCCAAGGAGGCCATCGAAGACGATCCAGACAAGAAACCAAGACCAGGGATGACAGTTGAAGGAAGTTGGACAGACAGGGGGTCCTCGGTTTAGAACCATTCTGTCAGCGTTCCGGAAAACCTCCACTCCAACCAATAACTCAGGGACAGGCATCTTCTAACAGATTTCAATCTCTCCTTGATCAGTTTCCATCCATTATTCCTTGTCTGGCCATTGGGTGCTTTGGAAAATAGCTTGACCCCCTTCCTCCTTCTCTCTGGGGCAGCCCCTCAACTATTGGAAGGCTGCTCTCCTGTCTCCCCTGGTCCTTCTCTTCCCTAGACCAGCCAGGCCCAGTTCCTGCAACCGTCCGTCGTATGTTTTATCCTCCAGTCCTCTAATCCTCTTGGTTGCTCTTCTCTGTACTTTTTGTAGAGTCTCAACCTCTTTTTTATAGTGTGGTGACCAAAACTGGATGCAGTACTCTAGGTGTGGCCTTACTAAAGCTTTACAGAGTGGTATTATACCTCCCTTGATCCGGATTGTATCTTTCTATTAATGCAACTTAGGATTGCATTGGCTTTTTGGGCGGCTGCTGCACACGGCTGGCTCCTATTTAGCTGGTTGTCCACTAAGACTCCAAGATCCCTCTCACAATTCTTGCTATTGAACCTGATTTCACCCAGTCTATATGTGTTCTTTGGGTTTTTCTTGCCTAAGTGTAGGACTTTGCTTTTTTCTACGTTGAATTTCATCTTCTCAAAAGTTCTATTTTGATAGTCAACTCGCACATCTGGGGAATCCCGAATGTGAAAGTTCCAGGTTTCCTTGTAATAAGTCAAAAACTACAAATCCATTCCCTGCGCCCCTCATTCTGGTGATTGCGGTCATAACCTGAGGACCACGTGCATGGCTGAAGGCCCTCTTCAACCTCCTGTTGCAAAACTGGCTGGGGAATTCTGGGAATTGGAGTCCTCCTCCCCTCTTAAAAGTTGCCAAGGTTCAGCGGCACTAGGAGACAGGTAACCAGGGGTGGTATTCAGTCATTCGGACCGGTTCGAGTGAACCGGTTGTTAAATTTACATCCGGTTCGCCCAACTGGTAGTTGAACCAACTGGCTGGCTGGCTCGGCCTGCCCCTCCCCTCCCAGGAGTCTCCACACAGCCTGTTTTGGATGCAGGTAAGTGCAGGGTTCACGTGGAGGCTTTGGGAGGATGAAAAATCCTCCCCAAAACAGGCCTGTTTCCGTCTTCCGGAGAGCCTCCGGACTCTGGGGGAGGCCGTTTTCACCCTCCCATAGGCCTGAGGGAAGCCTCCGGATTCTGGGGAAGGCAGAAAAAAGTTCTGGTAGGCCACACCCACCTTGGCCACGCCCACCCAGCAACCGGGTAGCAAACCGCTTGCTGAGATTTCTGAATCCCACCGCTGCCAGTAACCCTCGGCTTATACAACCATTCATTTAGTAACTGTTTCAAAGTTATTACAACGGCACTGAAAAAAGCGACTTATGTCTGCTTTTCACACTTACGACTAGTTGCAACGCCCCCGTGGTCACGTGATTGATATTTGGAGGCTTGGCAACTCGGCTTCTACTTATGACGGTGGCTACGTTCCCCCGGGATCACTTTTGTAACCTCCCCCAACAAGGTTTCCAAGCAAGGAAATTCAACGGAGGAAGCCAGGTTCGCTTAACGACTGTGTGATTCACTTAACGCCAAAACAACCGTGGCATTGAAGGTTGCACGGAGATGGGACACGATTCATTTCTCAATTCGTTTGCTTAGGCATGAAAATTTGGGGCTCCGTTGTGGTCCTAAGTCAAGGAGGATCTGTTTATTTAGATTCCTGCCCTGAACGGAGGTTGTCTTGATGGCCTCTGGAGTCTCTCCCCCCCCAAAAAAAATCTGGATTTGACCCTTCTGAGATCCTCTTGGAGGTTGTGTTGACGTTGCAACGTTTCTCCAGAAGTTGTGTTGACGTTGCAAAGGTTCACGGTGGAATCCGAGCCTTTTCTCTCTCCTTCCCGATTGGAAAAAAACAAACTTTAGGTGTGACAGCCCCAGACCCGAAGATTAAGTCTCCCACTTGGAGTTCACCTGATTTTTATGGGTGTTTATACAGCAACTCCGACAACAAAGCAGAGAATTGGTTCAGCTCTTGCGGGTTAATAATTCTGCCCCACCCTTGAGATAATTATCCGTTGGAGAAACAGCTCCTGCCTAACCCGGGCATCAAGAAACGGCGGAGGTGTGGCAGTTCTCACTTACAGGTAAGTAGAAAGTTGATCTCCTTGGAAGATGAATTAATAGCTGGGCACGAGAGAGTGGAAGAACAGGTAAATCCTTCACTTATAAGCAGAACTGAATAAGAGAATGACAGAGTTGGAAGGGACCTTAGAGGTCCTTTAGTCCAACCCCGCCGCTTAAGGAGAAGATCTTATGTACCATTTCAGACAAGCGCCTGTCCGGTCTCTTCTTAAAACCCTCCAGTGTTGGAGCACCCACGATTTCTGGTGGCAGGCTGTTCCACTAGTTAATTGTTCACGCTATTAAGAAGTTTATCCTAAGTTCCAGGTTGCTTCTTTGCTTGGATTATCTTCCATCCGTTGCTTTGGACAATCCGGTTGACCCCTTCATCTTTCTGAGACCCCCCTAAACTATTGGAAGACTTCTCTCATGTTTCTCCCAGTTCTTTTCTTTTGAACTTTTACAGAATAACAAAACAATTGGAAGGGACCTTGAAGGTCTTCTAGTCCAACCCCCTGCTTAGGCAGAAGACCCCCGTGTACCACTCCAGACAAATGGCTTCCTGTTCTGACCCAAACCTGGTTCCAAGGAAACACACAGCAAACAGAGGGAACAGCAAAACCTTTGAATGATTCTTTACGAATTCAGTTCCTTCAAGATTAAAAGGCTGTTTCCAACTAATTGTCTCTGATAAGAACGAGCCTTGCCGAGGTGGTGCAAGGCTGCCAAGAACACTAGATAAAGTTGCCAAGAAATAGTTCAAACGCAAAGGGTCTCCAAACACCAATCAAGATAATCCGAATGTCCACAAGGCTTGAGTGCAAAAACTTCTTTGCTTCCTGCACAGAACTCTGGTTTCTCAGCTGGCTTTTATCTCTTAAGGGAGGGGCCATTACCTCGCAGTCTTACTCCCGAGTCGCCCGTGCTGCTGCATCTGCTCTTTTCTTCGAGCAGCCCTGTGCGCATGCTCACTGGGCACAGGCTCCTCAGGGGACCCTTCCTCACTGCTGCCAGCCTCCACAGTCTCCAAAGGCAGCACTCCACTCCCTGATGGTCCTGGCCCCATCCCTGCATCACACGCAGGTCCCTCACCTGAGCCCTCGTTCTCCGAGGCCTCAGCCGTCCCCACCTGCTGCCGGCGAACCACAACACTGTCCAGTCTCTTCTTGAAAGCCTCCAGTGATGGAGCATCCCACAACTTCTGGAGAAAAGCTATTCCATTCCTCTGTTTCTCTCCCTCTACAGATTAACAGAGGTGGAAGAGACCTTGGAGGTCATCTAGTCCAACCCCACCCCCAAAGCAGGAGAGCCTACACCATTTCTGACAGAGGGCAGCCCAGTCTCTCCTTCAAATCCTCCATTGATGAAGCTCCCACAACTTCTGAAGGCAAATTGTTCCACTGGTTAATTGTCCTCCCTGTTAGAAAGTTTCTCCTTAATTCCAGGTTGAATCTCTCCTTGGTTAGTTTCCATCCATTGTTTCTTGTCCTGCCTTAAGATGCTTTGTGGAATAGCTGGACCCTCCCTCTTCTTTGGGGCAGCCCCTCAAATACTGGGATGCTGCTCTCATGTTTCTCCTAGTTCTTTTCTTTTGAACTTTTACAGAATACAGAGTTGGAAGGGACCTTGGAGGTCTTCTAGTCCAACCCTTTGCTTAGGCAGAAGTTCCTATGTACCATTTCGGACATGTCTAATCTCTTCTGGAAAACCTCCACTGATGACTGGGGAATTCTGGGAAAGTCCAAAGGTCTTAATAAAGTGGCCAAGCATGGAACCCCTTTGTGATAGAACAGAATTAAACAAGCCTACTTTCATTATAAATTATACGGCATGATTAAAATCAAGATTTTCAGAGTCATCCCAAGATTCGTCAGGTTGCAAAGAGCTCAGTCTCCTCTTCTGATCAATTTCTCCTCCTTCCTGGGTATGGGAACCACCCGGTGAATACAGCCACCGTAACGGTGAACGACCTCTGCAGATGGGCGAACTATCATCCATCCATCGGTGGCAAACCAAGTTATCACCGGCAGGTCATTCAACTCAGACTATATAAAAAGGCTGAAGTCCCCTTTTAAAATTTGCCATCAAGGCTCATCCTGGATTTTCCTCCTCCCTCGATTGCATGGCCCTCAACAATGAAGTCCTTTTTTATGCCGCTTGGCGTGATGGTGAGGAGATCGCCCCGTTGCTAAAATCCAGCTTTTTATAATCTTACCAGTAATTGTTGGGTGAGGCTTCCCTGCCTTGGCTCTAGTGCTGCGTAAGGAGATTTTTTTTTTTTTTAATCTCAGAGCAGAGAGCAAAACATATTTTTGTAATAATCCCCAGGTCTAGTAAATCTCTGAGCGATTTGCAGTTGGATTTTTGATTTCTGTTGGGCCAGAACAAAGGAAGTTTCTTCTCCACCTAAATTGCAGAGCTCAATTTTATTTTTTATTTTTTTTAATAATAAACTTTATTAATCTTTTATGATTTTAAAAAGGAACAAAAAGTGTAAATATCTTGACATTAACAGTTTGTGGCATTCATCTTATACTATTACTTCATGCATTATTTACAAATATTTACAATTTATGCAAATGTAAGCATTTAACCTATATGTTGCTTATCATTAATTTTTCATCATCCATCTATCTTAGGTCAATCTACTCATACCATTTTTCCCAAATCCTATAATACTCGAACTCCTCCTTTTCTTCTAACATCAGAGTTAATTTATCCATCTCGGCACAAGACATTATTTTTTGGATAATCAATTCATCTGATGGTATCCATGTATGTTTCCAACGCTGGGCATAAGCAATTCTAGCTGCCATTAAAATATGTAATACTATATATTTTGTATTTCTCCTGTATTTCTTTTTACATATCCCCAGTAAGAATAATACCGGTTCTAATTCTATTTGTTCATTAGTGATTTCTTGCAGCCATTTTTTTAATTTTCAGCCAATATTTTTGAGTCTCTGGGCAGGACCACCACATGTGATAGAATGTACTTTTCTTCTTGCACTTCCAACGTGCCAGATTCGTGTTGGGATACATCTTCGCCAATCTCGAAGGGGGCAAATACCATCTATAAAACATCTTATAGACGTTCTCTTTATATGCAGCTGATTTCGTTAATTTATAATTTTGGTTCCAAATACTTTCCCATTCTGTCAAATTTATATCATGTCCAATATTTTGCACCCAGGCTAGCTGAATTTTTAAAAAAGCTTGCAGAAATCTGTCCTATTTGTAATAGGACAGGTAGTCCTTGATTTATGATGACAATTGAGCCCAAAATTTATTCTGCCAAGCAGGACAGTTGTTAAGTTAGCTTGGCCCCATTTTACAACCATTCTTGCCACCGTTGTTTAAGTGAATAACACAGTTATTAAATGAATCCGGCTTCCCCCATTAACGTCACTCATCAGAAGGCCACAAAAGGGGATCAAGTCACACCCTGCAACTGTCATAAATAGGAAACACTTGCCACATGTCTGACTTTGATTATGTGACCTTAGGAATGATACAATGGTCATAAGTGTGAAAAACGGTCGTAAGTTGCTTTTTTTCAGTGCCATTCTAACATGGTCATTAAATGATTGAATAAGTCCAGGATTACCTGTAATTGTTGGGTGTGTTCACTCACCTGGCTCGGATGCTCCATAAAGAGATTTTTAAACCCGGAGTAGAGAGCAAAACGTAGCTTTGCAATAATTCCCAAATCTACTAAATTTCGGAGCAATTTGCTTTCTGTTCTGGCTAGAATAACAGATGTTTCTTCTCTCCAACCAAAGTTTTATTTCTTTATGTATTAATACTATAATATACAGAAATACAAAATAGGGAAGAGGGGAGGAGAAAGGGAAGGGAGAAGTGTGGGGAAAAAAGGAGGAAGATGTATTCCCTTCCGAATCCCCTGTGGTACAGTAGAATAAAATAATAACATCTAACCTCAACTTTTTACCTCGACATAATAGTGTAAACTAGCCATTTCTGTAACAACAAACCTGTCTAATCAATAAAACCCACAATAAAGTTTCGTTTTTTTTCTGCCTCAAACACAAAGTCCAGAGCAGTTTCCAAGTAGAAGCAAAAGTGATTGGGTATGTTTTTTTCTTCGATCAAAGCAGTCCATTTAGCCGTTTCTGATAACTCTCATCCTTTTGCAGCCCTTCTTCGTCCATTGTGGGGATCAAAGTCCTTCCATTTTAGTCATCTTTGCTGCCGTCAACATGTAAAGGATCAGATCAAGTCTTTTTCCATTTTAAACCCAAAAGAAAAGTTCTGGTTTTGTCTTTATTTTCACTTTGAGGAGGAAATATCTTCTCCACCTAAATTACGGAGCTGAATTTAAAAAAAGCGTGAAGAAATTCCTGAGCTGAGACGTTTTATTTTATTTATTTATTTTATTTTGTCAAGCAATTATACGATAACAGGTATAAGTATAAACATGGTTATGAATACATGAAATGGATACCTATATGAACTCTCCAAATTTTGATCGTGTGCCCATGGGGATGAGGGAATAGAAGGGGAAGTTTACTTAACCAAATTTGCAAATGACACCAAGCTGGCAGCAATAGCCAACACCCAAGAAGATAGGCTGAAGATCCAGAGGGATCTCGACAGACTAGAACACTGGGCCGTATCTAACAAAATGAAATTCAACGTAGAAAAAAGCGAAGTCCTACACTTAGGCAAGAAAAACCCAAAGGACACATATAGACTGGGTGAAACCAGGTTCAATAGCAGCAACTGGGAGAGGGATCTTGGAGTCTTAGTGGACAACCAGCTAAATAGGAGCCAGCCGTGTGCAGCGGCAGCCAAAAAAGCCAATGCAATCCTAAATTGCATTAACAGAGGGATACAATCGAGATCAAGGGAGGTACTAATACCACTCTATAAAGCTCTTAGTAAGGCCACACCTAGAGTACTGCACAGGGGTAGGATTCAATTTTTTTAACAACCGGTTCTGTGGGCGTGGCTTAAGTAGTGGGCATGGCTTGGTGGTCATGTGACTGGGTGGACGTGGCTTGGTGGTCATGTTATTGGCTGGGCATGGCCAACTCAGCATCACTCACATCGAGGCACGCATCTCCTTGCCTGGCCTCTCATGACTGTGGGGATGCTGCAATAGTCGTAAGTGTGAAAAATGGTCATAAGTTGCTTTTTTCAGTGCCATTGTAACTCTGAATGGTCACTCCACACAAGCAAAGTACCAGCAAAGGAGAGGAAAAAAACTCCAGAGAAGTTCCAGAGACAGGAAGTCTAGTCCTTGCCAAGAATGTAAAAAGGGTTAACCGAGAGGCAGTTTCTGTAAGCAACACCAGAATGTTTCCTTCCTGCCCTCCTTACAGGATTAGCCCAGTAATTTCTTCTAACAACCGGTTCTCCGAACTGCTTAGTAGGTTAACAACCGGTTCTAGCGAATAGGTGCGAACTGGTAGAATCGCACCCCTGGTCCTACATCCAGTTTTGGTCACCATACTATATAAAAAAAGATGTTGAGACTCTAGAAAAAGTGCAGAGAAGAGCAACCAGAGTGATGAGGGGACTGGAGACTCAAACATACAATGAACGGTTGCAGGAACTGGGCCTGGCTAGTCTAGGGAAGAGAAGGACCGGGGGAGACAGGAGAGCATCTTCTAATATTTGAGGGGCTGCCCCAGAGAGGAGGAAGGGGTCAAGCTGTTTTTCAAGGCACCTGAAGGCCAGACAAGGAATAATAATGGATGGAAACTGATCAAGGAGAGACTCAACCTGGAAATAAGGAGAAACTTTCTGACAGTGAGAACAATCAAACAATGGAAAAGATGTTGCCCTCGGAAGTTGTGGGAGCTTCATCCCTGGAGGCTTTCAAGGAGAGACTGGACTGCCATCTGTCAGAAATGGTGTAGGGTCTCCCGCTTGGGTGGGGGGTTGGACTAGATGACCTACAAGGTCCCTTCCAACTCTGTTAATGTTACACTGAACAGACTTACCTTTCAGCTTCATTTGTCACATCCCCGAATCAGCAACGTCTCCCGTATAGGTTGTATTTTTGGTACTCTGTGTTGGATAGATAGTTTTTTGGCTCTGCCCTCATAATTCGGTGATGTTTATGACTTGTAATAACATTTATTTTATTTATTTATTCATTTTATTGATTTGGTTTGTCAATTGCTTATAAGATAATAGATCTAAGTAAAAACATAGTTATGAATACATGGATACATATAAGAAAAATAAAAGACACAATAGGACGGGGACGGGAGGCACGCTGGTGCGCTTATGCACGCCCTCTAATGTGTGAGGGTGTGTGGGTTTTTTTTAAGGAATAGGGGCTACTGCCTCCGTCTTCCTCAAGAAATCCTTTTTCCAAACTGCTTGTCTGAATTCCCTCCCTGAATTCTCTATTGTTCAGACATGAATGGTTCAGCTGGAGGTGTGTTCGAGGAAGGGACGTACCCTCCCTCAGACCGGATCCGTTTTCTCCTGAGACCGGGAGAACAGCTTTCGTCACCACAATCGCAAGTCCACAATAAGTGCAGGGGGTGAAAGTCACTTTGATCACCCATCCTTGACAGCTTCCCTCCCCATGAAGGGTCAAGAACCCCATTCAATATGACCTGTGAAGAGGCAGTCCGTCCAAGGCATGTCACCAACTCACAATCACACACACACACCCCCGGAGCCTTTCCCTTCCACAATTGAGTCAACAACCCACACAATGACGCCTCCGTGCAGCCATGCACAATGGCAAGGACCTGGCTTTCCAACCTGTTAATGCAGGTAGCCTTCGAGTTACGATCTCTTCTGACCGAGGCTTCCCAAGATCAGGAAGCCGACTCCTTTTATTCAGGTGAAAGGGAATTCCTCTCCCGGCAAACAACCTTTCAAGAGATTTCACAACTACAGACCTTGATCAGGCTGGGAGAGTTGCCGGGCCGATTGCTTCCAAACGCCATATTGTAGCAGCAATCACTTGGCAAGAAGTCAGGAGCAGATCTTCACCCTAATGAATTGAACTAAGTGGCTCCTGCAAACACTACTTGCCTTTCGCTCCTCTTTATTCCCTTTGAAAGGGGCCAGTCACCTGAGCCTTTACTCCAGAGTCGACCCTTGTTCCTTAGCTGTTCCCTTCCTCTGGCAGCTCTGTGCATGCGCACACTGGGAACAGGCTCCAGCTGTTCTTCTTCCCCACTGATCTCTGACTGCAAAGGCAGCTGATAACTGTCAGACAGCCCTGGCCCCATCTCTGCCTCCGACACAGAGCCCTCGTCCGAGACTTCCCCAGACTCCGGGATTGGCCCAGGTTCCTCCCCAACCTCCTCACTGTCCGAGTCTGCCGACAGCTCTGCTGACCACTGGTGGGCCACAACTCGACTGCCGTTGAGCCCAAAATTGCTACGTGAGACAGTCGTTAAAGGAATTTTGTCCCACTGGACGACCGTTCTTGCCACCGTTGTGAAGTGAGTCATTGCAGTGGTGAAGTTAGTGACCTGGTCGTGAAGTGAATTGGGATTTCCCAACCCCCTTGACTTTGTTTGACAGAAGGTCTCAAAAAGGGATCACATGACCCCAGGACATCGCAACTGTCATGAGTACATGCCAGTTGCCAAGCAATCTGGATTTTGATCACGTGTCCATGGGGATCCTGGAAACGGCCGTAAGTGGGAAAATTAGTCCTAAGTCTTTTCTTCCACTGCCCTTGTAACCCCAAACCACCAGTATTTACAAGCCTGTTTGCTCTCCTAATTTCCCTAATGTATCTGTTCTCACAATTTCCTAAAAGCAGAGCAAATATATTAGTAAGGGATAATTGTACAATATTTTTAAAGAAAGTGTGACTGACTGAATTAGGCCAGTTTGCCAGCTGTCATACTTTATATTAAAAGGCAAAAAACATTCGTGAGCTGCAATTCAGTGAAGGGTTTCTGCCTTTTAATAACTTGGCCAATAAAGAATTCTATTCCATCCTATCCTATTCTATTCTATTTTCTATTCTATTCTATTCTATTCTATTTTCTTTTCTTTTCTATTTTCTATTCTATTCTATTCTATTCTATTCTATTCTATTCTATTCTATT